>APFE030398313.1:0-148065 GCA_000404065.3 Pinus taeda | reverse complement strand
CCCGACCTTCGGGTGCCGTGTCTGTGTGTGTGTAAGAACTTGGACTAATGCATAACACTATGAAAATTCAAAGTAAAATTCTAATTTAGACTCTTTAAACTAACACTATGCTATTGTAACCTAATAAGAAACAATACACCTAATCTGCACTAACCCGGGGTGTATTCCTTGCTATTATGCGATCTAAAAAGATTTCGAATAATAACTGGTAATAAAGATCATTCAGCTATCATAAGAATATAAATCATTAAAGATAAACTATTTTGCATAAGAAGTTAGGAAAAATAGTTATGAGCAGCATATCGCATAATAAGTTACTTATATATCATATACAAAAAATACGGCTCCACCGTACAAAAGTGCCAAATGGTAACCCATACATTCGTAAAATGACATATAAACAACTGAAACTATAAATCACTTAAAGAACATAAGCAGAAATAGTAAAGAGATAAAAGTACTATTTATGACTGGTTCCACTCACAAGCTTCAAGCAACAATGACTTATCTCTCCTTGTTCTAACATCCACTAAGAGTACAGAAGTCTAACATCAGTAGCAGATATAAAAAATGCAAGTAAAGATAAATTCTGATCAATCTATTCATCAAAACCTCCTCTGAGGGTGTAGAAGTGCATGTTCTGAGGATAAGTTTTTGACAAATATATGGACCCTTCTCTAAATGCATGAGAAGGGTTTAAATACTGCTAACTAATTAACTTGATTACATAAATTTGGGATCCGGTTTTCAAATGACCGTCCCTCTGATAAAGCAAAATTTCTAAAATTAAATCTAACTTTGAACTATTTCTGTATTTGCTCCTTAGCGCTGTAAGTGTGCAGCATTCGACCGAGAGGGGTCAGTTGGTTGTCTTTCCCTTTGTGCGTGTTATAACAATAGAAGTAACAAGGGTTGGCACCGCCTTTTTGATAAACTATCAGATATTTTAAGAGAACCTCCCGCCGACTGAATGTATACTTGGTAATAACTCGAATTTTTCTCGAACTGGATCTGCTTTTGCTATTTTGGTTTTCTGTCTTTGTGAATGACTTGATGAGTCAGAAGACTTTACTTCCCGAGCAATTCTCTGGATTGGAAACTGCCTTTGCTCTTCATTCCGGGCTTTTCTATCGTGTAAGCTTCAGGTATCTTTGTAGTCATGCTGCTTTTGTGTGTCTTTAATTCTGAGCTTCAGATGGCCTATCGTATGTGGTTCCTGCTTCTGAAGAAGTCTCTTATGTGGCCTCTAAACATTGACGCTTTCCTCTTTTCCTTAGATGTTTCCTGCACAATAAAAATTACTTCTTTTTATCTCCTGTTTTATAGTTGCGTGAAGGAAAAGAATAAATGAAAAATAAAGTTTGATATGAAAGCTTCAGATGTTGCGTGTGTATAATCATGACATTCAAAGTGACCTGACTCTTCGAAAAACGAAAAGCAGTCATTCGTATGATCATTAATTTCTTTTTTTATGCGCGTGCCTAATTCTGATTAAAGGACAGCTTTCCTTTGGATGTTTTGCTGAGCAATATTTCGTGCTTCGTCGTAGATCGCAGATTGCATATTTGTATTACAGCATTGTGGTACCGCGATATCGGATCATCGCAGATCGCGGATTGTGGATTAGAGATCACAAATCGCACATCGCGGATATTAGTTATTGCGTCTTACTCTATGTGGCTGCTGTGATATGCGAGGTCGCACATCGGCCGTCGGGGATTTCTTAAGTCTCTCTTGTTAAGAGCGCTCATGATAAATGCGATGCGATGAGTTTACGTTGCTTTTTTGTGGTTTGATACGCTTATAACAAGAAGTGTTTCCTTTGCTTTGCTGCGATAAGATTCTAAGGAAAAAACAAAAGTATTCAAGGGGAATTTGATGAATTTTTTACTAGGGGTCCCCCATTTGCTCGGTGTTGTTGCTAACATTAAACAAAAGAGGGGGTTGTTGGTGATTACAACAATGGTGATTCACTGGGAAGAACTAGTTATCTCTGACTTTCTATTGAACTTCAACTTCCGAAACAGGAAACTTTTGGTCAGTCTAAACTTTGTTATGGATAGATAGAGTACGTTTGTCTTATCTTATCAATGATACTTTATTTCAACCTTTCTGCATTCCATTTGTTTGCTTCCTATGGTTCAGTCCTTGTATTTACACCAGCCATTACTTGGTTTCTTTTAAAAGATAAAATGGGGTCATCATTGCTATGCTGGTCATTTATAATATGCTCATTTATCGTAGGTAGAGCCTCTGTTGCCCGCAGGCGTCTATAGCCTCGGCAGGGTTACCTGTTACCCAGCAATGATCCTTTATCCTGCTAGAAGTTATCTACAACCTTTCAGAGAGAAAACCATTTTTATACATTTTCTTTTTTAATTCTCCAAAGAACAATGCCTTGGTTTGATGGCCAATTTATGACACATTCATTCACTTGATTTACACTTTTGCTGAACAAGCTGGCTCGTGATGAGACCCCTTATCTTTTGATTGCAACAATTTTAAGTCGTTGCCCTGCTTTGGTAGACAGTATTGGCAAGGTCAGCAAGTTATAATATATGTGATCATGATAAGCCGACTCGTGATGAGACCTCTTATTCTTTGAGATACGTATTGTTTTCTCGGATTACTTCTCTGAATGCTGTGATTTCCTTTAGCAGGGAGGAACCCATTGTTTTTCCTTAAGAAAGTTCTGGACGATAATAATAGAGTTCGAAAAATAGCAGTTTTACAGAGAGTGCCCATTTTATAATTGATACCTTTCATTGTGCTGATACAAAACAAGTTTTTTGCCAAAGGTTGCTTTCACTAGGTTGAAAAAATTTTGAAGTTAGAACTAGTATCATATCTAGAGTAAAGTTGGACTCTATTTGTCAATAATAAAGATCAGATCTTTTTGAAAAAAAAAAATTTACTGCTTGTACAAGTGAACAATAAAAACAAGATCTGACAGAGGATCTGGTGTCCAATTTAACGCTAATCCCTGTAGTAATCATTTACAACTGGTTTTATTACTAAGAAAGAAAAACAAAACTATCCTACAAAAATTTGAAGAGTTATCTTTCATGGAAAGTATATTTTCAGGATTTGTCCGTTAACAGGCAAGGAATCCTTCCTACCTGCTAAATCCTGCAACACAAACGTTGACGGGCCTATGACTTCTACAATCTGAAAAGGACCAAGCCACATTTTCTGGAACTTTGTATGTTTGCCTTTCTCTTTGTGAGCCTTATCCCATTTTAAGACTAGGTCTCCCATCTGAAAGTTTTTTCTGGTTCTTATGATTGAATCAAAAGAGGATTTTATTAGTGCTTGGTGATGAGCATGGGTTTTCTTAGCTTGCTCTCGTTGTTCTTTCAATTTAATTATTCCCATCTGTCTTAGTTGTAAGGAGGAAGTAGATACTTCATCGATATAATGTACTAAAGACAAGGAAGGAATCATTAAATGGGTTGGGAGAACCACTTCCTTCCCATAAACTAAGTTAAAGGGAGAAGTGCCGATTGAAGCCTTCTTCGTTATTCTATCTGCCCATAAAGCGTTTACCAAGGTCTTGTGCCAATTCTTCTGGATTTGGTCAACTGTCCTTTTAATAATCCTGATTAGGTTTTTATTTGTTGATTCAGCCAATCTGTTTCCTTGCAGATAGTAGTTGGACGAATATTTTAGTTTAAACCCTCTTTTAAGTGCAAAATCAGTCATTGCATTTCCAGAAAAGTAAGAAGCATTATCAAAAATTAAAGTTGATGGCAATCCAAATCTAGTGATTATAAATTGATCAATGAATTCAATGATATTTTCAGAATTAGTTATCTTGAGAGGTACCGCTTCTACCCATTTAGTGAAATAATCAGTTGCCGTGACAATATACCTATGTTTCTTAGAGCAGTGAGGAACGATCTCACCTATTATGTCCAAGCCCCATTGACTGAATGGTTTCTCAATGTTTACCGGATGTAGTGGCATGGATGGTTTCCTTTGTCTCCCTGCACTAGTATGGAAAATTTGGCATCTCCTCACGTAACTGTGTGAGTCTTTGAACAGTGTGGGCCAATAATACCCTGCTCGTAAGATCTTATGTGCGGTGGCATCTCCAGCATAATGTCCGCCTGCAGGTCCATCATGGAGTTCCGGCAAAACCTTTTCGGATTCAGTTTTCTCGAGACACCTAAGAAGCACAAAATCATAATTTCTTTTAAACAGAACATCATCTATGAGCTGATATTGTTTAGCCTTTAATCTCATTGCCCTTTTCTTGGTGTGATCCAGGTGAGCTGGAGCATACCCGTTTTTGAGATAATAAATGGTGTCAGCGTATAAAGATTCTATATCGTTTAGGCTTACCTCATACGTTTGTACTTCCTCAGATGAGCTTTTAGGAATATGCGATGCTCCAGCTAACATTTTGCAGAAGCCTTGGCCTCTCACAATGCTTGCTGGTTTGATTTCAAGGTCGTATTCCTGTAAAGCAGTTATCCAATTCGCTCTTTTTTCACCCACATATTTTTGTATTAAAAGATTTCTTACCGCTGGAAACGATACTATGACCTTGGTATGGGTTTTAAGTAAGAAAGGTCTGAAATACTTGATCGCTTTGAAAACGACATATGCCTGTTTCTCTACGTCTGAATAATTGATTTCAGCCCCTTGTAAATTAGAGTCAAAGAATGCGATTGGAGCTTCCGCTTTTTCTTGATTTGCTTGAGTTAGGATTGCGGCAAAGGATTTTTCTGAGGCGAACGTGTATAAGATAAAAGATTCTGAAAATTTTGGGGTTGCTAAAGACGAAGCATTAATGATAGCCTGTTTGATCAGATTGAATGCTTCATGTTCGTCCAGACCCCATTTGAAATTTGAATTTTTTTTATCATGGCTTGCAAAGGAGAAACAATTCTTGAAAAATCCGAGAAAAATCTTTTCACAAAATTGATTTGCCCAAGAAAAGATTGCATGGCCTTTTTATTATGAGGCAGGGATATTTCGGAAATTTCTTTGATTCCATCAGGTTCAATGTGAATACCAGATTTTGATACTATGAATCCCAGAAGTTTCCCTTCACTTAATGCGAAAAAATATTTCTTTGGGTTAAGTGAAATCCCATACCTTAAACATCGTTGAAAGATCTGTTTTAAGTCTCTGAGATGGTCGCCTCGCTTCTTCGAGTATACTGTTATATCATCCAAATAAATCACTACGACTTTATTGACTAAACCTTTGAATGCGATGTCCATAGCCCTTTGAAACGTAGCGCCGACATTGATTAAACCAAATGGCATCTTTCGATATGCATATGTGCCCCACTTGGTTCAGAACGTGGTTTTTAGCTGATCATCGGGATGTACCAGCACTTGGTTGTATCCTGAAAATCCATCCAGAAAAGACATTAATTCTGAACCTGCTACTGCCTGTAATATCTGCTCCATAGGAGGGAAGGGAAAATTATCTTTTAGATAGGCTTTGTTGAGATTCCGAAAATCGATGCAGATTCTAATATCTCCGCTTTTCTTTCTAATAGGCACCATATTGGAGACCCACTTAGAATGTCTGACGGGGAAAATTATTCTGGCTTTTAACAACTTATTTAGCTCAGTCTTTATTTGGTTTTCTAGATTGGGGTGGATTTTTCTGAGTTTCTGCTGGACAAGTTTTTCATTGTCGATCATAGGGATGGTATGTTGGATAATGGAAGTGTCGTATGTTTTCAGCTCATCGTAGTTCCAAGCGAAAACATTTTTGTATTGTCTTAAGAGACGAATGTATGCTAGTTTTTCTTCAGGAGTTAGGCTGTGGCCTAGATTAACGTTTTGTGGTTTATCATCGGTTCCCAGGTTTACTAACTCATAGTTCAGAGTTGAACTGCAGAGCTTAGAATTAGTAGACCTTTTAAACCGAATTTTCAGATCATATAAGTCTTCTAACTTAACCACCGATTTTGGTATAGCATTATCAGTGCTAGTTTTTTGTATTTATTGATCATGGTGGTCCTCGTCAATTATTTGATTGGAGTAGGATCCTTCTGAGGTGAAGAAATTTACAATATCAGGATCGTCATTGAATACTCTCCAGTTTGTAATGTTGTCAGGGATGGATGGTTTAAAGATTAATTCTATCGAGAATCTATCTGGGCTAAAATCTTCGGAGGGAATGAGTCTAGAGGCTACGTTGGCGAAAAGGTTTGCGCTCACGTTCTGAATTCTCGGGATCGAGAAAATATTGAATGCCATGAAATGCTCAGTCAGATCCTGTACTAGAGATTGATAATGTGTTAAATGACTTGATAGGCAGTGTATGGTGTTACGTACCTGTTTGACTACAATCTCAGAGTCTCCGTAAACTTGAAGGTATTTGACGTTCAACCCGATTGCTTTGTATAAGCCTTGCACCAAGGCCTCATATTCTGTTGTATTGTTTGTGCAATCAAATTCAAGTCTGCATGTAAGCATTGTCTTGTTTCCTTCTGGACTGATCAGAATGCATCTTGCTCCCGCTCCTTCGTTAGATTTAGAGCCATCAAAATATAATTTCCAAAACAAAGATGTATTTACAGGTTCTTCTACAAAATTTACGCACTTTGAATTATCAATTTGGGAAAAAATTTCTACTTGGGATACAACTGAATTTTCTAAGTAGGGTGATGTATGAGCATTGAAATTGCCGAGGAAAGAATCTGTTGAGTAATTGCCTATGATGCTACTGTTATATGCTATCGCTTCATTCTCTCCCTCTAATTCTGTGACTATGTATTTTTGGTGTAATTCCCGTTCAACCTTTATTTGGTTTGGTTTACCATTATATGGTAACCACATGTGAGACCAGTCGGTTGAGAAGTATCCACGGAGTTTCTCGGACCAATCCCTGCTAAGAATTAGACCATAGAATTCAGGGATATCAACCACTAAAATGCCGATAACCTGACAAACCTTGGGGTTAGACGACAATCTTATGGTGACTTGATTAAGTTCACCAATCACTTCGACTTGAGACCGATCAAGCTGAACTATGCGCACCGCGGATTTTTGTGGTTGAATGTTTAACTTGGCACATATTGATCTGGGTAAAATGTTTGTTGAAGCTCCAGAATCTACTAAACAATTGTGCACGTTTTTATTGAATATTTCATAAGTGAGCAAAAAGGGGGGAGTGTGGGATCTTGATCTTCCTCCAATCAAGGCGATGTCATTTGGATCGATCTTATTGGCCATGCTGATTGGGGGTCTTCCCATGTTGTGTGTAGCCACAACTGTAGGCAAAGCTGTGGTGGGTATGGTGTGTAATTCTTTCATTATTATCTTCTGTTGATGTTTCAATTTGCTTAATTCATAAAGAGTGATATTAGCCCTCGTCTTTTTCATGTCATCAATAATGTTGTAATCCACTTCATTCGACATTATTAGTGTCTTTGATGGGGGTGTTTGATCTGATAGGGTTGGGCTAGATTGAGTCGCCTTTGTGGTTGTTTTCTTTGTTGCGACTTTTTCTTTTATTGTAGGGCTTGCGCCCTTCTGCTTGGGGGTAGTTTTGGGAGGATCAAGTTGGTTTTTGCTACGTGTGCTAACTGGAAATGCTTCTTGATCCTCTTCTTGTGGGAGGATGAAATCCCACATTCCTTGTAGTTCCACAACTTCTTCATCATCGGTTTGTCCTTCAGTGGTTCTCTCCTCTTCTTCCTCTTCTTCGGATTCGACGTTTGAAATAGCGTTGGGTGGTTTCATATCCATTAAAGGGCCTCTTTTAAAATTTCTATAGGGCTTTTTCGAAGAAGTTTCTGCCACTTGTTTCTTTATGTCGATCATCTCATTGGACATGGTTTTTAATACTTTCTGTAACCCTTCCAAATCGAAAGGGTCTTTTGTTTGTTTCTTCTTGGATTATTCCTTGAAAGAGGTCTTTTTGGACTTACGTTCTTCTATCGCAGATCTCTTTTCTATAACTACAATGCGTCTCTCTACCGCTATGGCTTCTGTCAGATTTTTGACTAAAGTTGTTTTATTCGCCCTATCTACGAAGACTGCTAGATTTGATGGTAAGGCTGTGATATACCACTCACATCGCACTTCTTCGCTAGGTTGGGAAGTAGCGGGGATTTTTTTGAGGATCTTATTGAAACGCAAATTGAAATCTTTGATGGGTTCTTTGGTTTCAGCTTTGAGATTGGATAGGTCACTGATTAACGTTGCCATTGATCTATCGTCACCAAATTTGGTGAGGAATTGACTTTGAAAGATGTCCCAGCTTGTTATAGATCTAGAAGGTAACGAAAAGTACCACGACCCGGCTGTTCCTTGCATCGTATAGGGAAAAAGCTGGACCACAACATCTTCATTGGTAACTCCATTGAGATTGACAGAGAGCATGAAATTGTTAATGTGCTCTTCAGCTAGCATGCCTATTTCTGGGTTGAACTTGGGTAGCCATTTCTCAGGATGGGGCGGTATTTGGCTTAGGGGTGGAGGCATAAAAACCGCTCCAGGATTGTTCCAGGGAGCTTGAGCCATTCTTGAGCTACTGGTGATTGCAAGTGTAGGAGATGATCCTCGAGGTTTTGAAGATGCAGATAATATGATCTTGGATGATTGGGGAAGAGGGGTTGTGGAAGGTGGATGAGTGATTGAAATGGAGATGTGGGTGGTTGACTTCGCGGTGAAGGGGTTGAGATGGATGATGTAGATGACAGAGTTTCACCGTCAGAGTGCAGTGATGTTTTCCTTGCTCTTTTTCTGGCGGGAAGAGGGAGTTCGGTTGGCTGGATGCCAAATTTTCCGCTCTTTAACCTGGTCAGGGGATGAGCAGGATTGTATTGCGAAGTCACGCTGCTTTGAGATTTATCATACCCTATTGAAAAAATAGAAAATCCTTGGAGATTATGAATGAGTTTGAACTTCAGGGGGTTCGATGGTAGGCTGGTCTGAAATATTAGAGTATGTAGCAGTGGTTATTATTCGACCGACTTGGGATTCTGATTTTAAATTTTCTAAGGAAGTCGGAGGATTTGATGAGGGTGATTTACTCTCAGAATGGTATTTATATTTTGATTTAGGTGCCATTCATAGTCAGGCCCTCCTTCTAGCACCAAATATGTTGAAGCCCCGAAAATCGGGTCGACAACAAGGGGGATACCCACCCGGTCCGGACCTTGGTTGGCATCTCCTTATTCGTTTGGTATAGCAGGTCCGACTGGGGGTGACGGGACCAGTTTCCCGACCTTGGGTGCGTGTGTGTAGAGCTTGGACTATGCTAACCTAATGAAAATTCAAAGTAAATCTAATTTAGAATCTTTAAACTAACACTCTGCTATTGTAACCTAATAAGAAACAATACACCTAATCTACACTAACCCGGGGTGTATTCCTTGCTATTATGCGATCTAAAAAGATTTCGAATAATAACTGGTAATAAAGATCATTCAGCTATCATAAGAATAGAAATCATTAAAGATAAACTATTTTTCATAAGAAGTTAGGCAAAATAGTTATGAGCAGCATATCTCATAATAAGTTACTTATATATCAGATACAAAAAATACGGCTCCACCGTACAAAAGTGCCAAATGGTAACCCATACATTCGTAAAATGACATATAAACCACTGAAACTATAAATCACTTAAAGAACATAAGTAGAAATAGTCAAGAGATAAAAGTACCATTTATGATTGGTTCCACTCACAAGCTTCAAGCAACAATGATTTATCTCTCCTTGTTCTAACATCCACTAAGAGTACAGAAGTGCAACATCAGTAGCAGATATAAAAAATGCAAGTAAAGATAAATTCTGATCCATCTATTCATCAAAACCTCCTCCTAGGGTGCAGAAGTGCATGTTCTGAGGATAAGTTTTTGACAAATCTACGGACCCTTCTCTAAATGCACGAGAAGGGTTTAAATACTGCTAACTAATTAACTTGATTACATAAATTTGGGATCCGGTTTTCAAATGACCGTCCCTCTGATAAAGCAAATTATTTCTAAAATTAAATCTAACTTTGAACTATTTATGTCTTTGCTCCTTTAGCACTATGAGTGTGCAGCATTCGACCGAGAGGGGTCGGTTGGTTTCCTTTCCCTTTGTGCGTGTTACAAAAATAGGAGTAACAAGGGTCGGCACCAACTCTTCGATAAACTATCAGATATTTTAAGAGAATCTCTTGCCGACTGAATGTATACTTGGTAATAAGTCGGATTTTTCTCGAACTAGACCTGGTTTTGCTATTTTGGTTTTTTGTCTTTGTTAATGACTTGATGAGTCAGGAGACTTTACTTCCCGAGCAATTCTCTGGATTGGAAATTGCCTTTGCTCTTCATTCCAGGCTTTTCTGTCATGCAAGCTTCAGTTATCTTTGTAGTCATGCTGCTTTTGTGTGCCTTTAACTCTGAGCTTTAGATGGCCTATCGTATGTGGTTCCTGCTTCTGAAGAAGCCTCTTCTGTGGCCTCTAAACATTAACGCTTTCCTCTTTTCCTTAGATGTTTCCTGCACAAGAAAAATTACTCCATTTTATCTCCTGTTTTATAGTTGCGTGAAGGAAAAGAATAAATGAAAAATAAAGTTTGATATGAAAGCTTCAGATGTTGTGTGTGTATAATCATGACATTCAAAGTGACCTGACTCTTCGAAAAACGAAAGCAGTCATTCGTATGATCATTAATTTCTTTTTTCATGCAAGCACCTAACTCTGATTAAAGGACAGCCTTCCTTTGAATGTTGTGCTGAGCAAGATCTCGTGCTTTGTCGCAGATCGCATATTAGTATTACAACATTGTGATACCGCGATATCGGATCATCGCAGATTGCAGATTGTGGATTAGAGATCGCAAATCGCACATCGCGGATATTAGTTATTGTGTCTTACTCTATGCGGCTGTTGAGATATGCGACATCGCACATCAGCCGTCGGGGATTTCTTAAGTCTCTCTTGTTAAGAGCACTCATGATAAATGCGATGCGATGAGTTTAGCATCGCTTTTTCGTTGTTTGATAAGCTTATAAAAAGAAGTGTTTCCTTTGCGTTGCTGCGATAAGATTCTAAGGAAAAACAAAAAAATATTCAAGGGGAATTTTGATGAATTTTTTTACTAAGGGTCCCCCATTTGCTCGGGGTTGTTGCTAACACCAAACAAAAGAGGGGGTTGTTGGTGACCACAACAGGACTGAACAAGGAAAATTAGGCCAAATGAGCCCAAATTGTTACCAATTTTGGGGCTCATCAACATGCTTGTCATGTATGAGTCTCAGTTTGGGCTCATAATACTATGAGTAAGTAGAGGTCAAGTTTTAGTAAGGAGAGTTTGTGTACTCCAGAGACTTGGGGAATCCAAGTACAGTCTTGTTGATTTATATCTGTTGAGTGAGACTCAAATTGAGCTCACTATTGTAAAAACTCTACTTTGAAAACATAATAGAGAGGCCACCACTGAAGGTTGGACCAAGAGACGTAGCCCAAGAGTATTGGGTAAATTCCTTATTAAACCTATTGTGTTTACATGTTTGCCTGTTATGTTTTCTCTAACTGCTTCAGTGTCTATGTATTTTGCAATCTTATCGATCTATTGCATAAAGTAATATAGGCACATCCATGCACATGAGTCTGTAATACCTTAATTGTTTGTCTTGGATCAATTCCACATCAGTTTCCCCTGCCTGCAAACTCTGGATATACAGTAAAAGATCTAGCCATGTTTATTTGGGTATGAGCTAGTAACACGAACCCTTTGTTCCCTAGCCGTTGGAATCCTTGTAGTCCCAAGTTACTAATACTATTGGTTCCCTTGTTACTTCCAATATTAAAAATGGCCTTATATTTCTCATGCACGCTATGTAACCATAATTCCTTGGATAATTTAATAACAAATTTCTCCGGAGTGTAGTAAGGTACTAGGGGAAGGTCAGGAGGGAATCTACCTTTATCTTGGGGGTATTTCTCATGACTACTAATGGATGCTTCTCCTTAGGTAAATAATCTTCTCATGACGTTGCCCATGTCCTATTCTCTCTCCTCTTCATACCCACCTTGCATTTAATCTTGCACTATCCCTCCCGCAACCCATAAGGAAGGCTCATTTTCATCCTTCTAGATCCTATACCTCTTGTTGTTGATCTTTCTTTGTTCTGCGTATTCTTTCCCTCCCCCTTCCTCTTGGGGTTTTCCCGACACCGCTCCTACTTGGTGCAGTCCCATCTTTATTTTCATCAACATCTGAACCACTCTTGCTTGCCACTTATCAGCTAGCAACACTCTCCTCTATGCTCTAACATCTCTATCTTTCTTCAAACATTCTACATACATCCCTTCAGTAGCATCTCTATTCCCCAACTGGTAGCATTCTCCCCTTAGGTCCCTCCCCCAGTACTGGGGTTTTACGCTACCATTTCCACGGTGGGTGAGGGCGGTATTCCTTCTTCTACCATAAACATCTTAATCCACATTGGCACATTCCTCATCAACCTTCATCTTAATCCAGATCCAAACACCACTTCTGCCTTTAACAAGGATTGATAACTTTCAGCAGAAAACTCGACTATATATCCTTCCACCGTAGTCATTACCCAAAAATCGACTACTCTGGTCAGATTATTGTCTAACTGTTGAAGTAATAGGATATCTAAGGAAATGTGGCGAACTGACGTCGACCCCCCAACTGATTCTGCCCTTTCAACTTTCTTAACCAATTGTACAAGTCTTCTTGGAACTTGCACCAAAATATTCCGTATTGGTCATTGGTACCATCAACGTATAAAATCCCTTCACTCACCTTGTCGATCGGTTGATTCCTATGGATATCTTTCTCTACTATAAAAAGATCTATTTTGTGATTCCACCAATCCCTAATCTCTTTCTTGAATATCCTCAACACCATGTTCCGAATGAGTTCTCGTAACTTCAGGTCTCAGAAACGGAACCATTTGTTGGCATGAAAGAGCCATTAGGGGAAAAGACCCTAGGTTCATGCGCAAAGAGCCAACAATGGTTCATTGTACTCTAGGACAACGTCGACACCTTCACCTTACCCAAGGGGTAAGGAGTCTTACCCAAGGTGTGTCGTGACCAGAAATAAGAAGGGTTCATCATGGAGTAAAGGAAGCACCAACCGATTGGAGATATACAACATTACATACATAGTCAAAATAACAACATACCATCCAATACATAGAAACTACTACTTGAATGAATCTTACAAGACATTTCAAAATTTTAAGTGGGTCACCACATCATATACACTCATATACATTATGTTATGCAACAAGTTTGATCTTTCTTTTATATTGATTCAATAGAAAAACATCACAAGACCTATTGGAATTCGCCGTAGGTCCTGCTCAGATAAGTCTCTACATTCTAGTACTGGCCTACCACAACCAACGATCTTCTCCGCAACACCAACCTCAACAGCCTATTCAAACAAACCCTCTTCCTTGTGGAACTTCCCCTTATATATTTATCCCTACCACCTGAAATGCTAGTTCTCGCTCAGCTATTCTTTTCCTTAGCTTCCCCTCCTCCTTTCTGTCTGGTCGGCTACCTTTGTCTTCCGTTGCCACCTTGCCATAACCATTCTGCAACTACTTGTTTTTGGCCAGCCAAAATAATCAAAACCTTTGCAAAATCAAAATGAAGGCCCCAACAAGCAACCATCTACAAATTCCCCCCCCACAATATAGACTTGTTGACTAGGTACTTCAAAGAAATATTGTGTGTTTATATTTTGAAGTGTGTACCCAACAAATAGTGCATGAAGGTTTGGAGTGAATACACCATTTCCAATCCTTCACGCTCTATGGTTGAATAATTATTTTATGTCTTAGATAGATTTTTTCTCATAAATGTTATCGTATGGTCAATATCACCTATGGCTAGCTAGGCTAGCACAACTCCTAATGTTGTGCAAGATGCATCTACATGTACGTTGAATTCCTTATTCCATTCAGGGAACACTAGAATAGGCATTGTGACCATTTTTTCCTTGAAGGCATCCAAACTCTTTTGGCAATCCTCATCCCAAAAAAACATCGCATCCTTCTTTAGTAATATCTCCATGGACACAGTGATTTGTGCATATGATTTGATGAATTTCCTATAATATCCTGTATGGCCCAAAGTCGCACATAGTTGTTTGACATTCCTCGGAGATTGGAAATTGATAATCAATGTGATTTTGGTAGGGTCTACCATCAACCACTGCTTACAAAGAACATGCCCCGAGAGTATCCCATATGGTATGTATAATATGCATTTCTTTAGAGTAAGGGACATCTGATTCTTTCGACAAGTATTTGTTTTCTCAACTTAATCGGTAGAAGGTGAGCACCTTCTCATGAGGGAATCTCCTGGATGTCTCTCTCCCCTTCTGTTTCCTCAAAGGTCAGGTGTCTCAATCTATCTAACCCATCCTCTTCTGGCTCTACATCCACCTTGTCATAGGTACCATATTCTGGAGAATCCATGTCATACAAACATTGTAGAAAACTTTCATCGGGACAACCTTCAACTAACTGTCCTGGGGTGAACAGAACCCCTTTTATTGCATGAAGTGTCTCAGTCATGCGTTCATTTTTACATCTGAATGAAAATATGCTAATGAACTGTGCCTCCAAAACATCCCAATCTGTCATTTTTCGATGGAGTTTCTCTTATACGTACCAAGCTCGGGTAACAGCTCCTAGGGTATGTATGAATATATGTACCCACGGATCCTTCGGTATTCCCTGCTCTTTCCAATATTTTATGCAAGCCTTGATGTGCCTCTCGAGACTTGAATTCCCTCTATGTTTCATATTATCCTATGTTCAGTCTTCATCTCGAGCAAATCTTTCCCTCATAGCTTGTTTCAAGGTTTCCTAGTTTCGCAATGCACTACGATGTGTTCTCCACCATCTTGTCAGTGTTGCCATGAGAGCGATATCAAGAAAATGAATATTTTGATCTTCCCTCATTTCTCTATCTACCTCATTTCAAGAATATGTCCACTGATTCACTGTTATAGTACTTGGGATAGTCTCTTATCTCTGCTCCTATCCAATTTACTCGACTTATAATTTCACATTGTCTAGTGTTTAGTTCATATCCGCTTGCTGCCATGCATCCCATGTACCTTCTGAACTAGTCTCTGAGCTTTGAATGCTTCTCCAGCTAATAGATCCTCCTATAGTAGGATTTATATAATCTTCCATTTTTCCCATTTTTAGTGTGTATAGCTGGTCTAACATTCTTGGTTCATCCCTATCATCTTCAAGTTCTGTGAACCTGGGTCCTTAATAAGGGTCCAAGGGTTGGACCACCCTCATTCCTTCTACTTCAAAAATAATCAACTCTTTCTTTAGGTTGATTACAACATAGTTTTCATAGGCCCAGTCAATCTGAAGGAGTGGTGGATATGGATCTTTATCTCCCATTATATCGATCACCTCGAATTCAGTGTGCGTCTTCACCCCCACCACATCTACTTCCACATTTTCTAGGCTTCCAATAGGTAGTATACAATATTGGTTCATCATTCTTAGTTGTATCGGTGAGTGTTTCAGTTGCGGCTTCCCCATTGCCTCCCATGTTTTCCTAGGCAAGATGTTTACATCCGATCCTAGGTCTAGCATCGTGTCCTTGATATGGAATAATGAAACCTGAGCATTAATTTGGAATTCCTTTCTACTTCTCTTCTTGTTTCATCTCACTCTTATGGAATTCTTTTCTGGTAGGTTGGTAGGTAATTTTTCTCCTTCCCCTTCCTCTACTGATAATGCAGCCTTTAAACTTTGTTGCAACTCCTTTAACATGCACTCATCTTCGACGATCTGCAAGAATAATTTAAACCATTCTTCAATCAGTTGGTTACAATCAAGCATGTGGCCATTCTGTCTCTAGTGTTCCTTCATCTTGGTCATCCCTTCAAAAAGCTTAGTTTCTTCGTGATAATACTGCTTTTGATGTTGAGGCTGATATGCTTTCTTTGGAGATATTTCTCTAACAATCAAGGGTGGGTCTGTCATACTATGATCCTCCCCCATTTTCTTTCCTCCTCTTATAACTATATTAATATTGGTTACAGGAAGACCATCATCGGTACGTGGTTCAGTATTAACCGGGTTAGCCCTCTCAGCCTAGTCATTTCCTCCCACTTTTCAATGAGTTCCAGGCAATCCTCTGTGGCATGAGTATTAATCTTACATTGTGAGCATCATGGTCTCCTAGGGAGCAGGCATTCCCTGGAAATGTGTCATTCCTAGTCACAGTTGTAACATCTTACAGGGCCTCTCCCTCCCATTCTACCTCCTCTCCCATTTCTTCCTTGTCCTCCCTAGTTTGACTCATTAATCTTGAACGTCGATCTATCCAGCCATTCTGCTATAGCATTCAGTGCTCGGCACTGGTCAGTGTGATGTGTTGTAAATGCAAAAAACGCACAGTAGTTTTTATTAGGGACATTAGAGTACCTTTGTGGTATCGAGAACATCTGTGGCAGATGTCCATACATTTTATAGACCTCAAAATAATCTTGGTTATTCCATCCGAGAAAAACTCCTTGCATCCTACTGCCGCAACTCTTACAGTTGGTGGGGTCCCTGATGATCCCGAAACCCCCCCCATATGTTAATTCCACGCAACCTTGGGCATTCTGTCGCGACATGTCCTTCCACCATGCAATGTGTGCACCATACATTGGGTCTGGTTGGTCACACTGGTTGAAGATCCTTTAGTTTCTCTATTAAAGTTGTGATTTGATTCTAAAGGCCCATGATTGATAGATTTTGCAAACTCCTCCCTCCCCAATATTTTTGACAATATCTAGCCATGGCCTCTATGCATGATGCTTGCTCCAAGGCATCTTGGAGGCTTCTGATTTTCTATTGCATCAGTGACGTTCTAGTGAGGGGAAAGAGTGCCTTGATGAACCAGTCTCGTTGGTGATTCAGATATAGAGTGTAGCTCAGTTTAGAAATGGCATCCTTAAACCTTTGCATGAGTTCCCAAGCAATTCTTCCCTCCTTCTGCTTGATCTCCCACAATTCTGATAACCCTTGCTGGTCTATCTAAGGTACTTTAGATTCCTACATGAATCCTCTCTTGATATCATCTATTATGGGATTTTGGTTTTGTTATGCCCATTTTATAAACCAACACAGAGCTCTCTCCCTCAAAATGGTCTGGAAATCCACTGTCCTTATGTTGTCTGGAGTCTGACGTGCTCTCTAAATAGCTTCACAGAGATACCAGTGTTGTTCCACATTCTTCATTTCCCCTGCCCACAAACTCTGGATATATGGTAAAAGATCCCACCATATTTATTTGGGTATGAGCTAGTAACACGAACCCTTTGTTCCTGGCTGTTAGGATCCTTGCAGTCCCAAGTTACTAATACTACTGGTTCCCTTGTTACATCCAATATTTAAAATGGCCTTATATTTCTCATGCACGATATGTACCCATATTTCCTTGGCTAATTTAATAACAAATTTCTTCGAATTGTAGTAAGGTACTAGGGGAAGGTCAGGAGGGATGCTACCTTTATCTTGGGGGTATGTTGTTGACTACTAATGGATGCTTCTCATTCGATAATAATCTTCTCATGACGTCGCCCATGTCCTCTTCTCTCCCCTCTTCATACCCACTCGGCATTTTCTCCTGCACTATCCCTCCTACAACCTGTAAGGAAGGATCATTTTCATCCTCCTAGATCCTATACCTCTTGTTTCTGATCTTGCTTTGTTCTACATCTTCTTTCCCTCCCCATTCCTCTTGGGGTTTTCCCAACACCGCTCCTACTTGGTGGGGTCCCACCTTTCTTTTCTTCAAGTTTGAACCACTCTTGCCTACTACTTATAACCTAGCAGCACTCTCCTTTGTGCTTTAACGTCTCTATCATTCTTCAAACCTTCTACATCCATCCCTTCAGTAGCATCTCTATTCCCCAACTGGTAGAATTCTCCCCTTAGGTCCCTCCCCCAGTACTAGGGTTTTATGCTACCATTTCCGTGGTGGGTGAGGGTAGTAGTCCTTCTTCTACCATAAACATCTTAATCCACAATGACACTTTCCTCACCAACCTTCCTCTTAATCCAGATCCAAACATCGCTTCTACCTATGACAAGGATTGATAACTTTCGATGACAAACTCGACTATATATCCTTCCACCATAGTCTTTACCCAAAAATCGACTCCTCTAGTCAGATCATTGTCTAATTATTGAAGCAATAGGAGATCTGAGGAAGTCCAACTGGGTGAATTGACTTTGACCCCTTTGATTGATTCTGCCCTTTCAACTTCTAAAACAATTGTACAAGACTTCTGGGAACTTGCATCAGAATATTTCATATTGGTCATTGGTACCATCAACGTATAAAATCCCTTCACTCACCTTCTCGATCGGTTGATTCCTGTGGATATCTTTCTCTGCAATAAATAGATCTATTTTGTGATTCCACCAATCCCTAATCTCTTTCTTGAATATCCTTGACACCATGTTCTAAACCAGTTCTTGTAACTTCAGGTCCCCGCAACGGATCCATTTGTTGGCACAAAAGAACCTTCAGGGGAAAAGACCCTGGGTTCAAGCACGGAGAGCCAACAATGGTTCATTGTAGTCTAGGACAGCACTGACACTTTCACCTTACCCAAGGGGTAAGGAGTCTCACCCGAGGTGTGTCATGACTAGAAATAAGAAGGGTTCGTCATGGAGTCAAGGAAGCACCAACCGATAGGAGATATACAACATTACATACATAGTCAAGATAACAACATACCATCCAACACACAAAAACTACTACATGCATGAATCTTATAGGACATTTCAAAATTTTAAGCAGGTCACCACATCATATACACTCATATACATTACGCTATGCAACAAGTCTGAGCTTTCATTTATATTGATTCAATAGTAAAACATCACAAGACATATTGGCATTCGCCACAAATAATTACAAGGAGTACCCGTTTACAAACTCATGGGCTCTTTCTCTAGCTCAAAGGTCCTACTCAGATAAGTCTCTACATTCTAGTAATGGCCTACCGCAACCAGCTATCTTCTCCACAACGCTAACCTCAACAGCCTAATCAACCAACGCCTCTTCCTTGAGGGCCTTCCCCTTATATATTTATCCCTGCCACATGGACTGCTAGTTCCTGCTCGGCTGTTCTTTCCCTCAGCTTCCCCTCCTCCTTTCGGTCTTCTCGGCTACCTTTGTCTTCTATTGCCACCTTGCCACAACCCTTCCACAACTACTTGTTCTTTTTTTGTTGTCCAGATGTCCTCCCCACAAGCTAACCATTTATGTTGCCTGTTTCCTCCTCATTCTTTGGCCAGCCAAAATAATCAAAACCTTTGCAAAATCAAAACAAAGGCCCCAACAAGCAACCATCTCCAATTTCTCCCCCCCACCCCAACACAAGATTATTGCCTAGGTACTTCAAAGAAAAACTGTGTGTGTAAATTTTGAAGTGCATACCCAACAAATAGTGCATGAATGTTTGGAGCGAATACATCATTGCCAATCCTTCATGCTCTGTGGTTGAATAATTATTTTATGTCTTAGATAACTTTCTACTCACAAACGTTATCGTATGGTCAATATCACCTACGGCTGGCTGCGCTAGCACAACTCCTAATGTTATGCAATATGCATCTACATGTACGTTGAATTCCTTCTTCCAGTCAGGGAACACTAGAATAGGCATTGTGACCATTTTTTCCTTCAAGGCATCCAAACTCTTTTGGCAATCCTCGTCCCGGCAAAACATCGCATCCTTATTTAGTAATATCTCCATGGGTGCAGTGATCTATGCATATGATTTGATGAATTTCCTATAATATCCTGTATGGTCCAATGTCACGTGCAGTTGTTTGGCATTCCTCAGAGACTGGAAATTGATAATAAAGGTGATTTTGGTAGGGTCTACCATCAACCCCTGCTTATAGATAACATGCCTCGAGAGTATCCCATATGGTATGCAGGATATGCATTTCTTTAGAGTAAGGTACATCTTATTCTTTCAAAAAGTATCCAACATGAGATGAAGAATGGAAACATGCTTATTTACTAGACCAAACACCATCTAATCATCAAAATAAACCTCCAAAACCTTATGAATAAATTCTTTGAAAGTTGTGACTACCACCCAAGAAAATATTGCAAGGGAATTTTACAGAAACGCATAACTATATACTAAAAACAGCCCCATTCAGTAGCCAAGGTAGTCTTACTCCAACCCTCTGGTGTGATCTTCATCTGATGATAACCTAAGAACCCATGAGTAAACGAATAGGCTTCTTGACCTCCAACATTATCTAATACTTCATCTGTGGATGGTGTAGAGAATGGATCATGGACACAAGCATCATTCAACTTTATTAAATCTACGTAGATCCGAATTTCACTCTTTGGCTTCTTTTCCTAAACCACGATAGGAATGACCCAATCTGATTCTTCGACAGATTCAATAATCCCAGATGCAAGCATCTTATCCAATCCCTCATGCACAGTTTCCTTATACTTGGAATTCAACCAGCATGGGCGTTGCTTCACTAGCTTCACGTCTGCCTTCAGAGTTCTCTTAATGACACCCATATCACCTACTATTCCCTGATACTCCCATAATAACTCTGTGACTTTGTCCACTGTGTCTTCATCCAAATAGTCACCTATGTTTGCGAACTTCAGTTGTGCTTCCAATCCAATATTCACGTGCTTGGTCTTCAAGGGATTTGAAATATCAGGGACTTCCGCCTTAGTCCCCTCCACTTTGCATTGTCCTTTTGACTCAGGAATATTGATGTTCCTAAGATCTTCCTCGCTTTCCTTATTGGTCACATTACAGCATTTCAGCACATGATGGAACTGCATACTCCAGTCTGGTTGTACCCACGCAATAGGTTCTTCAGGCATTCTGAATATTGCAGCATTGATCTCCTGTAAAGCTTTGTCAATACACTCAAATCCATATTCAAAACTAAAAGTTAGCAAGAAACTTTCTTCAAAACATCCCATTTTGTGGTTCCATGTCATAGCTCAGTTTCTAGGTACCAGTTCATCAAAATAGTATCCAACATGTGGCAGAATATACGAACCCATTATAGTTGTGGTTCTTTTCCCCAAGCTCTCATCCATCAAGCTAGATGCTTGTGCAGATCATCCTTTCTTGTATATTTTTCCACAATGCAGGTATTGGCATACCCAAACTGCATTTTCATCATCCTACAATATTCCTTCCAGTCTGCAAAGCTTTTCTTATGCGTACCCCACCATCTGGAAGGCGTAGCTCTTAGTGAGATGTCTAGTGCTTGGAACTGATATTCCTCACGTACATCTCTTTCAAATGTATCTAGAAATAAACTTACATCTTCTAAACCATTATAATATGGTAAATTGCATACCTTAGTGGATATACATCAGAGCGTCTTGGTGAGTCTATTGCATCGTAGCGTTGACATCTCATGAAATCTGTTATGCCAGTGCTTGAGCTTCTCATCTGAATCTAAATTGTAGGAGTTGTCCTTCTCCCAAGTAATTCTCCCATCTGCCGTAGGGTTGATCCAATCCTCATCTCATGTAGAAATATTATATATTTTCTCAATATCGTCCTCCTCATAATAATCCCATACTGGTTCAATATATTGCACACCCTCAACCGTATCCAATGGAATAATAACCCTTAGTTCCTTATTCTCAAATTTCATGTTATGTTTCTTAAGGTTGATGACCACGTTCATATCAAATTCCTAATCAATTACAAGCAGCTTTGGCTATGGGTTATTGTCGTCCACTATTTTGATCACTTCAAAAGCAGCAATGGCATGCATCCCTTCAATACCCACAGACACTCCAAGTAGGCACCCCAAACAAATAATCTTTTGTTGATTTTCCATTATCAACTAGATTGGGGACCACTGTAGTGTTGGTCTTCCCATTCTTTCCCAAGATTTCTTCGGTAAAACATTTGCATCAGACCCCAAATCAAGGATTACCTCATCCATTTCAAATTTTCCAATCTAGGTAGTCAATCTCATTTCCCGCCCAGTCATTTTCTTACCCTTGTCTAATTTGTGTACTTCACATTGTTCAAGTAGTGACTGACACTTGCCAGCAAAGTTATCTATCAATTCCATTAGTACCTCTACTGCTTTTTGGTCTCTTAGGAGCTTCATGCAGGATTGTAAGAAATATGTCAACAACGAGGGATATGTTCCCTACACAGTACTGATTTCTGCAGGTTTCTTCATGCAAGTACTTTGAGCCCTTGATATAGAAGTTCTTGCATCTGCGAAGCTCCTCTTCACCTACATAAACATTTCTTTTACTTTATTCACGTCAAATATGTCTCCTTATCAGCAGCCTTTCATACCCATACATCTTCCTCTGGTTGTTTCCCTTTATCATCCTCGTTAGCTGTACCACGTAACAATATTAGCATTGGGTCCATCTTCACGCGGTTCTAATCTCATCATATCGATGTTCTGAGTAAGTTGTTGGGTTTGGGTATTCTTTTCTTGCATTTTTGCGATGAGCATGAGACAATCTTCTATGACATGATCAAATCGTCGAAAATATTGACATGAGGGGTGCATTGGATTCTGAAAATCTCACGCAAAGTAACTTGGTTCTCCGCAATTGTAGCAAATGATTTACCCTTGGCCTCTTCGTTAAAATTGGAAACTAGGGCCAAACTCCATGCAGGTCATCTTATTTATGGAAACTGATATTTTTATTGGATCCCTCTCATCGAGAGGTGTACGATTGATCTAAATATCATCCGATTCCGATAAGTATTTATGAATTTATGAATTTATTTATGTTATAAAATAAATTGTCAAGTCGGCCAGCAACTTGAGTAGGCTTAGAAGCCCAATAGACATGTCTATTCATCTTCTTCATTTTAGTATAAATAGAAGAGCATTTGAAGTCATTTGTCACACACACACTCACTCTTGTGATCTCACTTCATCCTGTTTTGGGTTTGATGAAGATAAGAGCTAGAAGGAGTGCCCTGGGGTATATTCTACCGTAGATAACATGCCCTAGATCTAAATGCAGTCATGGGGGGATAAGATCTACATTGCTCAAAAATCTAAAAAAGCTGGAATTATCAGAAAAGTCAGAAAAGCCAAAATTGACTGAAATCCAGAAAATCCGGAATTGCCAGAAAAGCCGGAAAAGTCGGAAAAGCCAGAATTGCTAGAAAAGCCGAAACTGACGAAAAAGCCGGAAATGTCGAAAAAGCCAGAATTATCGAAAATGTTGGAAAAGCCAAAAAATCTGAAACTACCAGAAAATACGGAAAAGCCGGAAATGTTGGAAAAGCTGGAATTGCTCGAAAAGTCGGAAAAGCCAGAAAAGTCGGAACTGCCAAAAAAGCTGAAAATGTCGGAAAAGCTAGAACTGTCGGAAATGCCGGAAATTCCAGAGAAGCCAGAAAATCTAGAACTACCGAAAAAGCCGAAAAATCCAGAAATGCCGGAAAAGATGGAACTGCCAGAAACGTCAGAAATTCCAGAAATTCCGGAAATGCCGGAAAAGCCGGAACTGCCGAAAAATTCGGTACTGCCGAAAAAGTCAGAACTACTAGAAAAGTTGGAACTACAGGAACTGCCGGAAAAGCGAGAAAAGTCAGAAAAGCTGAAAAATCTAGAACTGTCGGAACTGCCGAAAAAAGCCGAAACTTCCGAAAGAGCCAGAAAAGCCAGAAAAGCTAGAAAGCTGGAAAAGTCAGATCAGCCCAAACTTCCAGAGCTGTTGGGAACTACCAGAATAGCAGGAGCATATATCTTCGAAGGAGAGTAGAGTGCAAGGGACAAATAACTAACATTGGGACAGTTGTATGGTACTTAGCAGCAAGCTAAGGACAACAAGCATGCTAGGGACAACATGCAAGCAAGGTGCAGCCAACACATAGGTCAGGATGGCAACATGGTGCAGCAATGGCACATAATGCAGTATAGTGATGGGTATAGTCATCATTAAGGAAGCGTGATGAGATGCAACATAGTGATGATGGGTGTAGCATGGTGTAGCACGGTGAGGTGCAGCATGATGATGAAATGCAGCATAACGATAGGTGAAGCAATCACCTTGGAGAATCAGTTTAAGCAATATGTCTTCAACTGATCTCATGCAGATATCATAAAGTCAAAATGTTGACTTCTATTGTAAATGTACTATCTCTCTCTTTCTCTATTGACCTTTGAAGAACGTAAAGGAAGAATTGATCAAGGGTTTCCCCACATTGGGGTTTGTCCCTAGTTGACGCCACATCTTGTATCCTCTTACCTTGGCTTGTCTTCTACAATTTATATTTATGTTCTATCTGTAGTTTACTTTAATGCTGATGTGATTGCTAATCTGGAAAAGATATTGTGAAAATTAAATAAATTGCTCTAGCATAGAACATACCTAAATTTAACACTCTTCCATCTCCTCCTCCTTGTCCTCTTCCTTGTCCCTGGAATCCTTCACTTGCTGCAGTTGCACCTTGATCCTACTGAGGATGTGCCTCCATATGTACTCAATATGTTGGTGTTCTATCAATCATCAATTCATAACTTCAGCAATTGTGCTCGTCATGAACCACAGACTTACAAAAATTACATAACAGTTGTTGGGGAGTATACACAAACTATTGCATCAAATGACAATTGTCCATCGTATGTTTTCCTGTAATCTGACAAATAACGCACCATGGTACTACACTTGCACTCATCCCAGTGGTATTTTCTGGCTGTAGGGGGACAGGACCTCCCCCAATAAGATAATTTTGATACACCGGACAATGATCCTTGTCGTGAGCATGGCCTTTACATTTTAAACACCATAATTCTACACAGACCTCATTCTAGACTTATTTTCCCTTCTTGTGGCCCTGTAACTCCATATGTAGGCTAGCCAATAGCGACTAAATCTGCTACACTCCTAGATTTGTATCCTGAATAGGTGAGACTTCCAATTTCATAGAAATCTCCAATGCCTCAGCCGACATTCAAATCTTCTATTATGACAGTGGTAATATTAAATGAGGTAATAGAAAATTAATGTACCAATCTTTGTGTTGTTCATCTATGATCTACATATTAGCTTGCTGCAGCAAACATTTCAACCTTTGATCGAAATCCCATGCAAACTCATTTACCTTATGCTGGATCTCTTTGACCTTTGCTAAGGATTGGGCTTGTGACTTAGGCTTCCTGAATTCATTATTTAGTGCATCCTTCATATCCTTCAGCGTCGCAACGGGATGAGTTGAACAATACTTAATATACTAACTTAGCGCTCTATCTTGAAATGTTGTGGATAGCTGCGCTTTCTTTAGGTCATCATATGTATTCTTCTGTGACTTACACATAGCATCTGCTACAAACCAAAATTATTCAAGGTCTTCTATCCCCAAACCCTTGAAAATGGGAATCTTCATAGCATTTGCCATATTGAATATTGGAGGTGGAAATGAAGGCGAGGTGTAGGTGTAGGTGTGTAAGGCAGAGGTGACGGTGGAGGTGGAGTGGATGGATGTGGTATTCCCGTGATACCCTAACTTCGTGTCTGTGGTGCACCTTGAGGAATTTTCATAATACTACTTTCTTCATCACTATTAGGCGTTCCCAACAAAGGAATGTAGTCAACACCTAACTCTAGATCTCTTCTAAATGTCTTTCCACTTCGCGTAGTTCTCGTCAAGTCTCTTCTAAACGTCAATTCAATGGTATAACCCTTTTCTCGTACAATGGCATTTTAATCCAATTTTTTAGGGACTTCAGATACTTACCTCTTGGTCCTTTGAAAAATCAATATTCAACTTCGCTATAACTAACAAATGTATCGATCGCAAACTCAATAATGAATCTTTCTAAAATGTTATCGATCTAATGATCAACAACCCTCGTGATGTTGTTTTTTGAAGCTTCTAGGCGTCTCACTAACTCTGGATTCCACACAATAGGGTTATCCAATTTCCATGTGCCCTGACCATCTGCCAATTTAGATAACCATTCGTATAATTTGCACGTAAAAGGGAAGAATGAAATTTCACGCACTTCTGTATACAGGTATCTATTCAACCATTATTCCTTGGACAAGTGTGGATTCCTGTTTTCCTGGGCTGCAAACTCATGCAACTTCTGATATATCCACTTCTCGATCTCTTTCTTAGTCAGTATTCACTTATTTATCATCACATAATCCTTAGATAGATCTTGATCCCAGCAACAAAACCATTTCTTGGCTTAAGGAGGCTTGGACCCAGGTTCAGAGTTAGTTGCGCTAACCAACAAAACCCTACACTACCAGCCCTTCCAGCAAAAACCCACGTAGCGCACGATATAGTCTCACCTAAGGTAGTATTGGGGGATGACAGAACTAGGTTTCTACATCCAGAGGTCTATGTGATGGGTTTATGTTACTTTGAGGGCTTTATTTCGGCCTTCACGAACCATAACCCTTGAAACACGGAAATTATAGTAACTTACAAATAACATATTCCAACTTTGTGCTAATTGTCCTAAACATTCATATCATGTAACTTAGAAGATTCACCACTTTCTTGCATCTATTAAGTGTTTCTTATAATAATTGTAGTAAACAGAGTGAATACACGGTAAATGTAGAAGTAAATATTAACACGCAAATACATAGATATTTCTCCAAAACAGTATTTATTATGTTCAGATATTTTATTACAAAATCTTTCTTCCCTGCACACATAGCTACAAGGTCCCATGCACTCAGTTGTGGACTGACAAGGGTCTCTGCACACACAGTTGCAGGATCCATCCCCTTCGCCTAAGTATAGAGTAGGCAATACAGACCCAAAACTTGCCTATTTGTGTTCTTTGTTATCTTAACTTACTTCTCTATTACCTTCTATGACACTTTTATATATTTCCTGTTTACAATAAAATGGTCCGTGAACAATGGGCTGGTCATAAAAAAACTTAACTTTTAACAAACTAAGGGGCTTTGACCTTCTTAAATCCCCTTTGAATTATAATGACTTTCATGCTATGTTCCTCAAAATGCAAAGACTTTACAATAATAACAAAAATTGTTTACAAAATTTACACCAAGGGACCCTGTCCCAATAGCTGCAGGAACTGTTCTAATTTACAGGGGTGGGTACACCTTTCTACATCCACCTAGACCCTTCCATATTCTTCCTAGGCACCTCACCTTTCTTCCAAATTTTGTCTCGAAATTCACTCTATTTGGGTAAGGGAAGGACATCATGGGCATTAACGTTTGTGCAATATAGGCCTATGAGGGGTACTAGACTTGGCTAAGGGACTCTCATGCCATTCATTTACTTCCTTCTACCTTAATCCACTTTCCTCTACCTTCAAGACACAATTTTTGTCCTTAAAAATATCGCGTACCTTCTCACGTAGCAAAACAGGCCCTCATGTAGCACCTCATGTGGCAGCCCTGTAGCATTGTTTTCTTCAACCAGTTTTTCTCCATACTTTGGTTCTAACATATTTAAGTTGAATAATGGCCCCCACACTATGATTTGATGATTATGTAAGAATATATGACAAATCCAACCTCATCCTTTCATCGTTGTAACCATCAGATATCAAAACAGAGTTAGAATTAGTATTTTTCTTCATAGTTATGTTAAAGATTGGATTCCTCAATTTTAAGCAAGTGTGAGTAGATTTTTTATGCATGCAAAGTAGGTTAGTGATTTAAATCAAGTGTGAAAGTAGAGTATCATGATTTATTTTTTCAAATACATTAGCCTTTTTTTCTCATGCAATTTTAATTAGCATTTACATTTGATGAATGGCATTTTCACCTTTGTATTTAGAATCATGTTCATTTATGCTTTCATAAGAATTTTTCACTGTAATTAGTTGGAGGCTTTGAACACCTTGATATGATTTCATGAATAGGAGTGACATGAGTATAACCTAACCTTTTGTGCAAATAGCACTATCACCTCTAAGTTTGTACAAACCCGGGGTTGATAATTGAAGTCGAGAAGCCCTTGGGAGTTACAAGATCCTTGGTGCAATACCATGGCTCATTAGTATTCAAATACCATTTAAGACTACACATGCAATGATGAATCTACTGTGAAAAATATGCTTTCATTTTGTAGAAATTATGTTGTATATTTCCAATGTCTCATGAAGTTTTAATCAAAATCATAAAACACAAACCTAGTCTACTTCTTTGCAGACATTAATTCACAATCTAGAACAAAACTTTCAGACATGCAATAAGAAATTACGTACATGCAACAAGTATTTTCCTTTGTGGAAAGAAATATGATAAAACCCTCAATTCCTCTTTCATTAATCATAATAATATGTATGTATTACAATTCCTTTGCTCAATTGAGCTCACACTGCAAGTACATAACCTATCTCTCTCTCACTGAAGACCTCTGACCTGAACTTAGTCAATTTTTTCCTTGGCTTAAGCTCCTATTTCCTTGTGATATTTCCTAAGGAATTAGTCCCCTACTATTTATGAAAGCCCTCAAATTCATTGTGCAATTCCTTTAGGCTGATCTTTTGACTATATGCAACACTTGTAAACACAAAACAGGTAACTTTTGCATAGTGCCCACTAGGGGTAAATTTTGCACAGTGCTCACTGATGGAAAAATTTTCACAGTGGCCACTAAGGGAAAATATTGTGCAGTTCAAGTAGGTAGTGGAGGCTATGGGATGGGGTCGTGGGAAGACCAATTGTGCAGTTTCAAGAAGCATATGTGGATTGGGTAGCAGAGAGGCTTGAAGGGAAAATATACGCAGTTTTTTAAGGTAGTGAGCTCTGACTAAGGGAAGTTCAATGGAGGAAGCATATCCATAGTTTTGGAGGAAAAGGGGGGTTGGGCTCTCTATGCATTGTGTAGTTCTAGTAGGAAAGGGAAAATCTTGATGGTTGAAATGTGAAGTGCGCAGTTCAAGGCAGAATGGGAGGCACAACTACGCAATTTTGGAGGTCAAGTGAGGTTGTTGGACTCTGGAATTGTACAAAAAAATATCCCTGCAGGATAGTGAATATGTACTACATAGTTGCAGGTAGCAAGGTCACATCCAAGAGGGTTGATACTGCACAGTGCGCAACTTAGTCAGGGCCCAGTGAAGCTTAGTTGCCCAATCGGGAAGATTTTCCAAAAATGGTTAAGTGCGGGAAGCGAGATGGAGTTGTGATGAACTTGAAATATGATCACACACTTAGCATACTTTAATGGCACGAAAGCATAGATCATCAAAACAAACAAGCAAAGCATTCCCCTCTGTGTAACTACCTTGTGACAAGATGCGACACGTGTGACACTTAAGATAGACTTTGGGATGACCATGACGACACTTGTGCGAGAGCGCTCAAGACTTTGTGTATGGATGAAACAAATGCTTACATGGTTAGGAAATCTCATGTACACAAATACCGACCTTCAAAACCACCAAAAAAAGGCTCACAAACATTATACATCAGACAAACATGCCAAAAGATGACAGTTATCCAACAAGCAAAAGGGGCCAAAGAACTTCAAGAAAGCTCATGGAATTAGCTTGAGTGTTTTCAAAAATCAATGAAAATACCAAAGAAGGCACTAAAATTTTAGTGCAAGCCAAGCTTTCAGACGGTGTTCCAACAACCACAACACATCAAGAAATACTAACACAAATATTCTAAGGAAGGGTTTGAAAATGGAATTCATCAAACCTTGAAATATGGAAGATGCATTAGTAAGGCAAAAAGGCATGAACAAAAATTAATAATGACCCTCATGAATTCTAAATGTTGTTTTCAGAATGTCTTCAGTCTTCATTCTAATTTGACGATATCCTGAATGAAGATCCATCTTGGTGAAGTAAATTTCATCCAAAAGTTCATCAATGAAAAGAATTAGAAATTTCTGTTTAATAGCGAGCTTGTTGATCTCACTATAATTGGGAAAAATATGCCATGGTTCATCCTTATTATGCACCGATACTACTGGAGCAGAGAAAGAAATTTGACTGGGTTGAATTATACCAGCCTCTAGCATTTCTACAACCATACATTCAATTTCATTCTTTCGGGCATAAGGATATCTGTAAGACCTGATGTTTGGAAGAAAACTTCCTGGAATCAAGTGAATAGCATGATCATGATCATGAATAGGTGGGGGGACCTTACGAGTCTCAAACACCTTGGAATGATTGTAGAAGACTTTTTGGAGATCTGGAGAAATAGATGATTTCGATGTTGGAACCTTTAGTGAGCATTATTGTGCAATTATACCCGGTTGTTCTTTTCAGAATATTTGTCATGCCATTAGAGATTATTATCTTTCATTATTTCCTTGTGATTCCCCTTAAGTTAACTTCCTTTCCTTCCCAAAAATATTCAAGAAAAGTTCTTGAAAATTGGAACCTATCGTACCCAAATATTATAACCAATGGACTCCTATTACAACAACGCACCACCCATTGGAATAGAAAACATTAGACTATTAAATACATATTCCCCCATGGTTAGCTTGATATCATGGCACTTTCTAGAGAAAATCATAGTTCTTCCATTTGCAACCATCACTTGACACTCTAGCGTTGGATATAGGAAGCAATTCAATTCCTTAGCTATCTTACAATGAATAAAATTATGGGTACTACCCGAATAAATATACAATATTACCTTTCTCTTCTTGATATATTCTTCTACCTTGAGAGTTTGAGGAGTGTTAATTACTATCAATCCATTACAATATATGGCCAGATTCATTTGTTCTTTCTCTAGGGTTAGTTCCTAGTGTATATCCTCCTCTTTTGATGTTTCTTATTCCTTTTCTTCCTCCTCTTCACAATTCATGTACAATAGTTTATTCTCAGTAAAATTATGACCTTTAGTGTATTTTATATCAAAACTATAACAAATCCCTTTTTCTCTCCTTTCCTCCAATTTTTGTGGAGTAAAAATTGTAGTTTGTGGAAGACTAGGAGCAACAATACTTCCATCTTTATAGTTGTGAGTGGTAGACTTCCTTGTTGCCATAATTTTTATTTCAACTTTTCTTTCCACCCAGAATGCCTTTTCCAATGAATCAAGTTCCAAAAGGTAAAACTCATGTTGGTTTCTATCTTTTAAATTCCCTATGAAGACATCAATCCTATGCTCCTCTAGAATATCGGTTACCCTAATATTCAATTTTTGGAATTCTTCAATGTGCTCCACCATTGAACCCTTTTTTTTAGATTTATTAATTGGCTAAAGGAGGTGTTTATTTTTTCAAATTCATAATGTGTTATCATTTCCTCAAAATTTGAGCAGGTGAAAAGTGGTTTATAATAACAAAGCCATGTATACAATACAAATTGATTGGGTTCTAAATATAAAGATGCAATACGTACCTTCTGAGAGGGTTGCACATCCTGTAGATCAAGATATTGCTCCATATGTAGTATCCATATTACCAGATCCTTGCCATCAAACTTCCTCATATTGATCTTTGGAATGTGGTGGTTCTTAAACCCCATATTGGAGTCTCTAAAATCGTAAGTCATATTCCTTTTTTCCTCATCATGATTTTCATGGATTACCTTGTCACCACTGGGAAGCCTTTCTTGCAACAACATTGCCAGAACTTCCATGTCTTCTTTTAAACCATTCATGTCACCTTTTATTTCTGATTTTAAACCATCCATGTCCCATTTTAGTTCATCTTTGGTTTCTCTTTGTGAGAGAGAAATTTGTTGCACTTGGTCCCATAATTTTTATATATCAAGTTGTAATTCTTCCTCTTCATGCTTCATAGTCGACCTTTCGGAGGGATTAATGGGCATAGAATTATTTTGCTTTGGAGGCAGTTTAGAACCCAACATTGATATATATGCTTCAATATGCCCTTGGAATCTCTTCAAATTTATTTTTCAAACAAAAGTTACACAATTTTTGAAACAAAATACACACGTTTTTCTTTCTTTTAGGAGCTCAATCTTGAAAATGTTGCAACTCTATAATTTTGGATCTCCAAGTTTGGAAATTTCTTCTTGTGGTAGTCCTCTAAGTCCTATTTCCAACCCCATAACTCAGGATGAAATTGGATTCTTCAAGAAGTATTTATGCCAAATCACTCATAATGACCTCATTATGGATTGGTTTAGTAGAGAAACGTTGTACAGAATTCCATGTGTCATTGTTTCAACCTTTGGCCCTGATATTGATACACAGAAAACTAAATTTCATTCAATTTTAGCCACATTTTACATAATTCAAATTTGATTCCTGAAACGACAGTTATGATGATTTTCTCTACGTCACTTGTTTGAGGATGAATTTTGGAGCCTGCCAAAACCCTAACTTCCTTAGATCATATCTCTGAAAATATAGCGAACCAAGATTTGAAATTTTTACATGAATTTCATCAAGATTTCAGATCCACGTGGTAAAAATTACAATTTATGAAACCTCCTAGAAAAAAATTATAGCAAAAATTCCAAGATGAACTGTTTGAAGAAGTAAAACCCTAGAATCCAAAGCTCTCAAACCAAATGTTATGTAACCATCTCACAAAAAGATAAATTAATGACTTCAAAAATATTATCTTCGAGGGGGAAACCTCCTTTAAATTAGATAAATGAAGAATTCTTGGATGATACAAATGAAAATACCTCCTTTTTATATGTAGGAGTCTAAGAGGTCGCAATATAATCAAAGCCTACATAACAATAATAATGTAAGGGCACAAAAATAACAATAGTGGGCTTCTATGGGGCACAAAAATAACAATATGTGGGCTACATGGGCACAAAAATAACAATAAGGTAGATACACTAGTATTATAGGGACCTAACAACTGCTCCTCAATTCTTTCATCAGTTCATCAACTGGTATGTCAGTGGGAAGCTAGTTCTCTAAGATATGGTCAATGATTTCATCTTCATCAAGTTTACCTCCCCCTATGACAACGTCCAGTGTACAAATTGGGTAGGGGGTTTTCTGATACAATTATTCCTCTTCCTCATCCATTAACCATAAGGGTAAATCATGTTCAATAGAGGGTTGAGAAAGAGGATACAACACAAGTTGCTTTGATAAAAATCCATTCTTAATAGTCACATTTTGAGCCCTACAAGTAATGTAGGAATCAACTATGTCCAACCATGGTCTTCCTAAGATGAGAGGATAGCCATTAAACTTGGGTTTGGGTTGGAGGACTAGGAAATCAGTGGGGTACTCTCTTTAGTCAATGGATACCATGGAATCCTCAATAATTCCCTTAGGAGCTACTTTGGATCTATTTGCAAGCTGCAACACTATGGTGGTCCTTCTCAAATCTCCTTATAGATTGATCTTAAACATGGTTTCCTTGGTCATCACATTGATTTCATCCCCAAGAGAAATCAAGATATTGGGGACCATAATGTCATCGATGTGCACATCCACTACTAGGCTACCAGAATCCAGGTACTTTGGGGAGATCACCCTCCCAAGAATCAGATCAGACAGTTTTCCAACAACATTGATGGTGGCGGTATTTATTCTCCTTCCTCCAGGTCTTTTGAAGCATTTCTCCAAGTTAATAATCTTGTTCTAAATGGGAATATCTTTAATGGCCCAGAGAAGGGGTATCTTGACACACAATGTTATCACCAAAAATTGGTCATCCAACCATATTTAACTAGATGGATTGAAATATACCATGTAAGTCCATTTTTACCATAGTAAAATTTCTTTCACCATTAGAAATTATTTGATAAACCACATTTATTAAGTTATTTCTGGTTAAACCCATGAAGAATAATTAAATAAATCATTATTTAATTAATTTTCCTCTAGGTATAATTAATTAAAGCGTTGTTTAACTAATATTCATTGTCATATTTGACCCAATCACAAGAAATAATTAGATAAATCATTATTTTTCTTATTTTTCTCTAGGAATAATTAATTAATCATTATTTAGTTATCATTCCATGTTAATTTTGACTAAATCACCTAGGAATAATTAAACAAACTATTTTTTTTTATTATTCTTTAACTACATTTTCAAAATATTAAATAAATCAATATTTATTATTATTTATAAATAAAAAGTATTTGACCAAATTAAATATTTTGTCCCTCTAACAAAATATAATAAAATATTCCAAGTGGCTAGGTCTATAATTTGGTTAATAATATTTTATTATTTTCCATTATTCGAGCATAACCTAATATTTTGTTATAAAATGAAGGGTTTTACATTCATTCTTCACTTTCGATTATTTTCATTGTTGCACTCACTATTGCAACTCTCATTATTATCAATGTTGCTTTCCATTTAATTTCATTCTTGAGTTCCCATTTGAGCTCTACACACATTTTGTTGGGTTTATACATTGTAGAGAGGAGAGACTCTACCAAGATGAATTGTTGAGGACATCCAAGAACCCATCCCATTTGAGGGGGACTGGTAAAATTTTACCTATTCCTTTCACCAAGTGTTACATAATAAAATTACAATTCCATATTCTTGTCTTGACCATTGATCATTTTGGAGTTATTATTCGTTATAGTTCTTCTTTCTTTCTATTGTGTAACTACTTTTGTTGCATAGATTTGGAAGTTTACAGGTTTTATTTCTTATATCTGTTGCAGATCGAAAGTGTTCTACAACCATTTCTATTCCTAGGGTTGTTAATCATCCACAACTTAACGTGTTCTCTTTTCGTACACTCTTGATAAGAATACCCTATAACACACAATTTCTTCAATTCTCCTAGAATTTCAACCTCTTCTAGGGTGTGTTGGTTACGGTGGACCAACCTTATAGGATAAGGAGGTGAATTAACTTTAAGGACACTTTCTTCCTTCTATTCTTCAAGCTCTTCAGGTGGATAAGGAGGGTGATTATCTGGGAACACCTTCCCATACCAAAGGTTGATCTCTTGGATTTTCACAGCATAAGCAAACAAGATGTCTCCCCATTGTAAACTTATTGTGCTTGCTTATTGTTTGGGTTCAGATTAGGTTAAGAAGGAATTTGAGGTTTCTTAGGTGGGATATGGTAAGTTATTTGTGGTTGATATTGAGGTGGAGGCAGCAAAGCAGTGGGTTGCCTTGTTTGAGGCCTCAATCCTAGTGAGGGGTTTCCCCATTGGGAAGATTGGGGTCGATATGGCTGAAAAGGAGGGTTAATAGGTTGAGGAGGTGTTAGGTCCCTATAATACTAGTGATTCCCCATTACTATTTTCATTGTATCCCTTATTGTTATTGTTGTGCCCCTATTGCCCCCAAATTGTTATTATTGTGCCCCAAAGAAGCCCACTATTGTTATTTTTGTGTCCTTATATTATTATTGTTAGGTCATCTTTGGTTATATTATGACCCCTTAGACTCCTATATATAGAAAGGAGGTTTTCTCATTTGTATCATCCAAGAATTTTTCATTTGTGTAATGTAAAGTAGGTTTACCCCTCGAAGAGGCTAATTTCTAAGTCGTTGAACTATCTTTTCTATCTTTTTGTGAGCTGGTTTTTCATAACATTTGGTATCAAAGCTTTGGATTCTAGGGTTTCGCTGCTCCAAATAGGTCATCGTGGCATTTTCGATATACCTTTTTCGTTATGAATTCTCAGAAGCTTAAAAAATGAACCAATTTGAGAAGACATTGGTCTGAACCTCAGGTCTGAATTTTAGATCTTTTCTCACTATATTTTCGGAGATATGATCTGAGGAAGTTAGGATTTTTGCAAGCTCCATAATTTCATCTCCAGCAGATCATCGTGGAAGTTTCACTATAATTGCTTTTCTACAAAGGTTCAAACTCTGAAATTAAAACTCATTTGATCTGAAATCTTGGTGATGTTAGGGTCTAAATTTCAAATCTTGTCTTGCTATATTTTCGGAGATATAGTCTGAGGAATTTAGGGTTTTTGCAGACTCCGGAATTACATTATAAACAAGTGACCTTGGAAAAATCATCATAACTTTCTCTCTAGGCATCAGATTGAAATTACGTAAGAAGATATAGAAAGAGGATGGCATGTACTTTTATGTGTATTGTTTTTAGGTCCGAAGGTCAAAACAATAACACTTGGAACTTCGTACAAGCTCACTCTACTAAAAAATTATATAAGCAGGACATCTTGGGAGGCGGGGAATAACTCTTTCTTGGAGAATCCAATTTTGATCAGATTGGTGGCATTGGAAAGAGGGAATAGAGGGATACCATAGGTCGCAATTTCAGACCTTGGAGATCTGAAATTACAGAGTTACAATCGTTTCAATATTGAGCTCCTACAAGGTTAAAAAAAGTGTGTAGTTTTTTTAAATTTTTGCATAAGTTTAGTTTGAAAAAATAGTTTGAAGATATTCAAAGGGCATAGGGAAGCATTATTATCAGTAATTGATGCCCCGAAGAAAGAAAATGGAAACACCTAGTAAGCAACCTGGAAGCTCTAGCATGACTCATGAATAAGAGGAAGAAATGCAACATGATATATCAAAATTACGAGACCAAGTGCAACAAATTTCACTCACACAAAAAGTGACAAAACCTAAGATGGATGGTTTAAAGAAAGATGTGGAAGCTAATATGTATGAAGTGGAAGCTAAGATGGATGCTTTAAAGAAAGGCGTAGAATCTAAGATGGATGGTTTAAAGAAAGGCGTAGAAGCTAAGATGAATGACGTGGAAGCTAAGATGGATGGTGTGGAAGCTAAGATGAATGGCATGGAAGCTAAGATGAATGGTGTGGAAGCTAAGATGGATGGCATGGAAGCTAACATGCAATATTTGAAGACAAAATTGAAAAAAATTCTACAAGAAATGCTTACTAATGGCGAAAGGGTAGTAAAGGAAACTCATGATGAGAACAAAATAATTGTTAATCATGATTTCATAGACTCTAACGTTGGATCAAAGAACCACCATGTTCAAATATCGATTGAGAGTGTTGATGCAGTCCTTGAACATGGTATACAGATGGAGCAATTTTTTGATTCTTTTAATGTCCAACAAACAAAGGTACTACATTGCACTTATATTTGGAACAAATCAGTTGTATGAATCGTGATTTTCTTGTCATAAACATTTTTCATTTTGGGCTTTTTTATTTATTGAATTTGATGCACTTATGAGGATACAGAAAGAACACTTTTTTTTAGCCAATTATAAATCTCTAGACAAAGGTTCAATCATGGAGCACGTTGAGGCTTCCAAAATTGAATAAAGATTAAAAATATTCTGAGGAGCATGGGATTGATGTGTTTCATACGGAATTTAAAGGATAACATCCACCATTGGGTTCGCTTTGGGGAATTCATTGGAGAAGGATTAGGTGAAAGAAAAATGGAAAGCAAAATTATGGCACAGGGAGCCTACACTCACAATCATAATGATGGATTTGTTGTTTGCGTACATCCCAAAACACAATTTTGACACCAAACATGGAGAAAAAGATGAAAGGGCTTTGTTAAGTGTGATAGCAAATACACTAAAGTCATTAATGTGTGAGAAGAATTATTTTACATAGATGTGAAGAGGAGGAAGAAAAGGAACAAGAAACATCAAAAGAAGAGGATATACACCAGGAAAAAACCCTAGAGAAAGAAGAAATGAATCTGACCATATCTTGTAATGCATTGGCTGGAATTACCACTCCTTTTTCATTGTGCCTCTTCTCAACCAACTTCGTGATGCGCAACGTGGCTCCATCCTTTCTTTTCTGTGTAGTTGTCCTATCTAGCTCCGCCAAACCTGAGGCACACCACTTGGGAGGCCATGATTCTAACACTGTAAAAATTGCATCATCAGTGGTGATGAAGGGGAGCTTGGTCCACTACTACGCTGGATCCTTTCATGCCTTGATCTAAATATTGTGCATGTCCACATTGAAGTCTGCAAAGCTCCACACACTGTTGTGCACTGTGGGGGATAGGCGCGGTGTTGGGTAGCAGAGGCCCCACATAAGGGTTTTGGGGCTTAAAGCCAACAATTTTGGGTAATAGTATGGTAAAGGCTCTGCGAAGTGCATGGAGCACGAATTGTAATGGGTCAAGTCAAAGGGTTGTCCACCCAAAAATAATATAAAATAATAGAAAGCAAGTTGTCTTGCCCATGGTCTACGGACCATGGGAATGTATAAATAGAGCGAGGCTCTAAGGGTAGAAGGTAGTTTTTAATTAAGATCTAAAGTATTATGGGTTTGTGAATACAATATTCACTCTGATTCTATAAGTCTGAGTCATGGTTGGTAGTAGATAGAGTAGGCTATGCAGTTGTGTGCGCAGAGGCCTGGTAGATTCCGCAACTGGGTGCGCGGACCCCTACAGCTGAGTGCGTAGGGCGGAACTGATGTACTAAACCGAAGATTCATAAAAGATAAGTTGTTCTAGAAATATTGTGTATTTATTAGCAGATCTGGATGTTTATGCTTCTGTTATATGTTTATTCATCTGGTTATGATTTATGATTGCGCGCACTAATTAAAGAGATGAAATAAGTAAGTAAGAAACACTAAACCAAGTTAGATATGTAGTGCTTCCAAATGAGTAATAGATCTAGGAAGGGCATCGTCGCACTTTGTACTTGGCTATGCGAAGGTTAGACTACTACGTGGAATAGTCTAAGGTTGTCTTGTGACCCCTCTAGACCTCATCAAGACATCCCTAGGGTGTGAAAACCTAGTTCTAGCACCCTCCCATACTACCTTGGGTGAGACCTCAATTCGCACTCCGCGGATTGTTGCCGAAATGGCTGGTAGTGTTGGTATTTGGTTGGCTAAAACACTTCTGAACTTGGGTCAAGCCCCATCAAGCCAACAAATGGTTCTATTGCTGGGACTGGGATCTACCTAAGGGATGTTTGATGTCGGAACGCTAGAACCCTATGAAGAAAGAGGTTGAAGATTGGTTGGATCAAAAGCTTCACGAGTTCGTGGTATAGGAAACCAAAACTTTGCAGATATCTGAGAAGAGGTGGCTAGATCGCTATATATACACCGAAATCCATGAGATCTTCTTCGCATCCTTCTCATCAGAACTGTATGATTGGATCGCAAGGCTAGCCGACAGTGAGGGAAGGTGCAAACTTGATCAACCGTTAGTGTGGACCTCAGAGTTGGTGCATTAGCTAAAAGCATCTAAAGATAAAATTGCACGGGCGTCAGATCATTGGATGGATCAGATAATAGGAGGGTTTATCATTGAGTTCATGATAGACACAACTATGAGCTACAGCGAAGCTGAGCAGTGTTTCCTCAAGGGACCACGAGGTAAGTATATCAAATCATTGAATACATGGATTAAAATGTTGTTATGTGAAAAACAGGTTATGTGAATCCATTGATGTCTTGGATAACGCAGAGCAGAAGAGGATACCAAGGGATCAAAGGATTAGAGAACAGTCCCCTGATGTCACTTTCACGAGAAAACGAGGAGGAGCTCGCTGGGTTCTCCCCAAGAAGTGTGGTCTGGTTGATAAAGCATCACATTCCACAGTTACCACCTCCATCCATGCCATCACCCACTTCACCTACATCAACCCCATCTTCGACCACCCCACCTCCACCACCTCCAAGGGTTGGAATGGTGAGTGTGATCAAGTTGCCCATATTTAGAGGCATAGGAAATGAGGAACTAGATCAGTTCTGGTTCATGGTAAAAGAAATATGGTAAGCCCAAGGCGTTACGGATGATAACATTGAAAAGGCTACTTTAGTGAGCGCGTTGCAGGATCATGCATTGACGTGGTATATCAAGCACTCTAGTGATCATCCAAATGCCAGAATAGTGGAGATCCAGGATGCACTGAACAAAGAGTTTAACTAGCCGAAATCAGAAACTCAGTCAATCATCGGATTTAAGGAAATTGTGATGCTTCAAGACGAAACACCATGGGATCTGGATCAGCGCCTGAAGAGTATGATTCGTTAGGCTAATATGACACTTTCAAATGCACAGTACCGTGCCTGGTTTGTGCTATCCCTGACACTACACCTAAGGATAGTGCTATCACAGCAAAAGATCTCAACCCAAGCTGAAGCATGAGAGATAGCAATGAGGTTGCATGAAACTCCAATACAAGATCCTAGGTTGGGAGTTCAACAAATTCACGTGCAACTACAAAACCTATGCTTAGAGACGCAGAATTTGAAATAGGATAGGGCACCCCGACCAGAAGCACAAGAAGAAGTGTGGTGCATAAAATGTAGAAGCCAGGGCCATGATAAGGATCATTGTCCCGTATTTGCAAACTATTTGGTAGGGGGGACCAATGCTGTTGGGACCAGAGGCACAGGCAGGGCCAAGCGCGGCACCCATGCCCTGGTGCACAATATATCAGGTGGGAAGAAAGCACACAGCGGACAATTGTCATCTATTTCAGAAGTCGACCCAGACCCCCCAACAACTATTTTTTAATTTTTGTAGATCGGTGGGCCACAATGAACGAGACTATCGGAGTTATGAATTGTTGATGGACCGAACACCTACCTATAGGATGTAGACTGAGGCATGAGGTTAGCATCCAGCCATATCAATAGCACGTTGTGGGTTACAGGGGCGATGACGAGGATGAGGAGGAATGTGACCTAGACAAGGCTGTGGACAGCTAATTTGCTATAATTGTGGAGGACCTGGGCACTATGCGTGTGACTGTACCAACCCAACTAGAATATCATGTTCATACTGTGAGGAGTTCAATCACAAAATGATAGATTGTCCCACGCTGGTAGCACAGATACGTGAGAAAAGGGTAGCACAGCCTATGCCAACGTGGAACATCCAAATGATGAGGTCCAAACCGCATGAAGAAGACCCCAACATGAACATGATGTTTAGAAGTGGCACAGCCAGAGGGGGAGATAAAGAGAAATGACCTGAAGAAAACATGTGGGTTCACAAGACCCCTACAAAGCAACCTAAGTTTGACTTGGAGTGCACAAAGGAGCCTTTTATGGAAGCTAAGAAGAACTTCCTGGAGGTCTCCACTTCAGGTAGTAAGGATCAACCCAAGCCAAAAATGGATCCCTCTATGCTAATTACCTTTTTAGATACATGCATAAAGCTGCTACGTGACAATAAGGCAGTTAGGGGATTACAAGAGCTGATAACCAAGTGTACAGGGTCAGGTGAACCATGCGTGGTCTGCAAACTTGGATGGCATGCTTTGTGCAATAGGTGGGAAATGTGATTGATGGCGCAGATTAGTGACTTTGAAATGGATCAGGTCATCCTCAACTTGGGTTCAAATACGAATGTGCTACCTAAACAGACATGGGAATGTATGGGCAGGCCTGCATTACAGTGGTCTCCTATTCAATTACGGATGGTGAACCAACAAAAGATCTTTCCCATGGGGAGATTGCAAGGAGTAACAGTGGACATAGAAGGCATGAGCACACAAATGGACTTTGAAGTAATAGAAATTGTGGATGACAACAACCCTTACCCTGTGTTTCTAGGAATAGATTGGGTCATATATATGAATGGATTCAACAACTTAAAGATGTGGAAGATGATATTTGAAAAGAAGTCCCTACGCGTAATTATTCCACTAGATCTAGTTGAAGGAGCGCACTACACTGGACCCGTACACGATGATGGAAGTGATGATGACTTGGATTATATCTACAAAATAACTGCACGAGATCAAGATTGGGTAAATCCAACTATGGAGGGGTGAATACCATGGCAGTGCACAGATTCCTTCCCCTGGATTCAGATGAAGACAAACACTAGCACAATAGGTTGAGCCAAGTAACAACACTAAACTATAATATGATGACTAAATCACTCCTTTGTGTAATAGCTTAGGATTGAGATCTACAAATGTATGATGGGTTGACAGTGGTGGATGAATTCCTGAACAAGTTTGAGAGCACAATACCGAAGCACCAGAGGTTCGAAGCATTAAAGTGGGCACTGCGTGTGACACCTACACATTGGTGGGGAACACATGAAGGAACCTTTGAAAACTGGCGTGGCTGCAGAACGATGATGCATCTCAGGTTTGGAAAGCTGGAATTATGAATAACCGAGAAATATGATGGACATGATGACCCATGTGTGCACCTCACAAAATGGACCAAAGCCTATGGAGAAGAACCCCAACCGAAGTGGGTACACTTATTTTATCATACCCTGGATGTCATCCCAAGTAACTGGTATACTGAGACAAAACTCCAACATGGTACAGGCGAATGGGATATCTTTCGTGAAGGATTTTTATTAACATTCTTATTTGAGGACCAATGGATGGATACTGTTGACGATGCACTGCAAGTTGTGGAAGCCACCATTTTCAAAATATCACAAGAACTAGAAGAAATAGTGCGACCAGTATGGTCACATCAGTTAAGCCAAGCCCTAGAATGTTACAACGTGCAAGCAGAGGATGATGATGATGACCCCAGAAACATCAATATTCCGGAAACCAAGGGGAGTCACAAGGTTCATGGACCATCGATCGAGCACCCCGACATCACCGCACCACTGAAAATGAAACAAGTGAACATTGGTACAGATGTGGAGCCAAAGTACGCGGCGCTTGGGGACTATTGGGATGATCCCACGGTAAATAAGGTCGTTGAGTTCCTTCATGAATATCAAGACTTATTCCCGACCAAAATAACATAGTTAAAAGGGATCCTCGGTGACCTAGGAATGATGAAGATAACTCTGAAACTAGACGCGAAGCTAGTTAAGTAGCGACCTTACCGATTGAATCCAAAATATAAAGAGAAGGTCCATGAAGAATTGGATAAAATGTTTGCAGCAAGAATTATTGAACTTGTGGAAGAGTCTGATTGGGTGAGTCCTATGATAGTGCAGGAGAAAAAACAAAAGGGCAAAATTCAAATCTTTGTGAACCTCCGAAAACTGAATGATGCCTGCGTTCATGACCCATTCCCGACCCCATTTACAGATGAGGTTCTAGAGAATGTGGGTGGACATGAAGCATACTCATTCACAGATGGGTTCTCAGGGTACCATTAGATCAATATCACACTGGAAGATAGAAGCAAGACCACCTTCACGACCGAATGGGGATGTTTTTAGTACATCGTTATGCCCTTTCGGTTAAAGAACGCCCCAGCGATATTTTCATGCATAGTAGTGGCCACGTTCAAGGAATTCATCCATAAGTTTTTGGAAATTTATTTTGACGATTGGATTGTATTTGGGCTAGTTAAGAAACACATCACAAGCTTACGGTTGATATTGGATACATGTCGATGACACCAGATTATGTTGAACCTTAAGAAATGCGCTTTCCTTGTCCCCTTCGGAAGCTTGCTCAGACCCTACGAAGATTGTTGTCATCCTCAATTTGTAAGCTCCACAAAGTGTCAAACAGCTCCGCACCATGTTCGGACATACTGGCTACTATCGCAAGTTTATTAAGGGTTATGCACAAGTCACTGCACCATTGGAACAATTGTTGAAAAAATATGCTACATATTGTTGGAACGATGATTGTAAGAAAAGTATGGAGATTCTCAAGGAAAAAAAGGCATCTGCTCCCATTTTGGTCTTTCCAAAATGGGACATTGAATTTCATGTGCATTTTGATGCATCGTGTATCGCGCTAGGCACTGTACTTACAGAGGAAGGTGCAGAAGGTGTCAATCACCCGATTGCGTCCGCAAGCCGGCGACTGTCCAAAGCAAAAAAGAACTATTCTACTACTAAGCGTGAAGGATTGGCGATGGTATACGCACTCCAGAAATATTGCCACTATCTGCTGGGTGGGAAATTCAGATACGATGTACGAGTCAGATTCAGAACGATCTATTGTAGCCCTAACATTAATGAGCCAGAAAAGGAGGGAACAGCTGAATTTGAATTACAACAAGCATAGAAATCATAGGGGGGCATCCACTGAACAATCTGTGGTGTCTGGAGAAGTCAGCTATTGTGCCCTCCTATCAGTATGGAACCGTTGAACTTCGATGCTCAAGGGGTAAGCTCGGGGGTTTTAATATGGTCAATAGAGACGCAGGACCTTCTGGATAGTGTGATGTTGATGGTTGTGGATGCCACGTCAAGCTCAGCACCGACGGTAGAGAATGTACCGGGAATTCTCAACCATGAAGCAGAACTGGTCCGGATGCCACTACCTAAACCATGGGCTAGCAAGTGACCTACGAAAGATAAGGAAAAGATGGGGAATCTTGAGACAAAGGATGGAATTTTAGTTAACAGTTTATCTTTGACGCACCTAGAAGATTGGGATCTCGCGGACAACAACATCTCTCTTGCAAAAATGCAACACAAGCTTCACTAGATAGTTCGTATACTAGACCACAGATTTGAAACTTGTAGCTTTGGCACAAAGAATTCCCACCTTTGGCGCCTCAACTAGAGCTAAAATCCTATGACGAGTTTCTTTGTGTTAACCGAGAAAAGCATAATGAGCATCATCGAATGAGTGAATTAGTAGAGGCAATGGAGCAGGATCTTGAAGAAGCATTGCAGGAGACAAGGCGGGAGTAGCAGACCATAGTGCATCACTCACAGTGATGGTGACCCGTGAAGCCTTGGCAACGCATATCGCCGCACCACCGAGTGACTCAAGATGAGTCACGATGATTGTGTTGGGGGCCTGTTGGGTAGCGGAGGCCCCGCATAAGGGTTTTGGGGCTTAAAGCCCACAATTTTGGGTAATAGGATGGTAAAGGCTCCGCGAAGTGTGTGGAGCGCAAATTGTAATGGGTCAAGTCAAAGGGTTTTTCGCTTGAAAATAATATAAAATAATAGAAATCGAGCCCACAATTTTGGGTAATAGTATGGTAAAGGCTCCGCGAAGTGCGCGGAGCGCGAATTATAATGGGTCAAGTCAGAGGGTTTTCCGCTCGAAAATAACATAAAATAATAGAAAGCGAGTCACGATGATTGTGTTGGGGGCTTGTTGGGTAGCGGAGGCCCCGTGTAAGGGTTTTGGGGCTTAAAGCCCACAATTTTGGGTAATCGTATGGTAAAGGCTCCGCGAAGTGCATGAAGCGCGAATTGTAATGGGTCAAGTCAAAGGGTTGTCCGCCCAAAAATAACATAAATAGAGCGAGGCTCTAAGGGTAGAAGGTAGCTTCTTATTAGGATCTAAAGTATTATGGGTTTTTGTATTCACTCTGAGTCTGTAATTCTGAGTCGTGGTTGGTAGTAGTTAGAGTAGGCTCTACAACTATTTGTGAAAAGCCTGGTAGAGTCCATAGCTAGGTGCATAGGGTGGAACTAATTGTACTAAACCGGAGATTAATAAAAGATAAGTTGTTTTGGAAATATTGTGTATTTATTCATAGATCTGGATGTTTATGTTTCTATTATATGTTTATGCATCTGGTTAGTTGAGTGCATAGGGTGGAACTAATTGTACTAAACCGGAGATTAATAAAAGATAAGTTGTTTTGGAAATATTGTGTATTTATTCGTAGATCTGGATGTTTATGTTTCTATTATATGTTTACGCATCTGGTTATGATTTCTGATTGTGGCCACTAATTAAAGAGGTGAAATAAGTAAGTAAGAAGCATTGAACCAAGTTAGATCTGTAGTACTTCCAAATGAGTGACAGATCTAGTTAGGGCATCGTCGCACATTTTACTGAGCTACGTGAAGGTTAGACTGCTATATGGAATAGTGTAAGGTTGGCTCGCGACCCCTCCAAACCTCATCAAGACATCCCTAGGGTGTGGAAACCTGGTTCCAACACCCTCCCATACTACCTCGAGTGAGACCTCAGTTCGCGCTCTACGGACTGTTGCCGAAAGGGTCGGTAGTGTCAAGATTTGGTTGGCTAAAACACTTCTGAACCTAGATCAGGCCCCATCAAGCCAACACGCGGATACCTATTAATCCATGTCCAGACACTCACCTCCATGAGCACCCAGAAGATCTTTGTCTCACGAATCTGCTTCACGTCCTTGGTAGCCCAAAGAGACACGTAATTTGCGGCCTCTAGTAAGTCATGTTCAATGCTTGGGAACTGAATATCCTCTGGTAGTTCTCCCGCTACCAGCAGAATGGACAAGAGCAACCATGTGTAGTGGAAGGTCTTACCCTGCTCATGGGCTTCCTTGCAGTTGGTTAAGAATTCCTCGTAGAGGAACTCAGCCCAATTGAATCAGACACCCTCTACGCATTGTTCAACCAGTACAACTACCAGCGTTGGTACCTCATCACCACGGAATTTTCTCATTAACTTCCCGGCCAGGAGTTGGGTGGCTACACGCACCCCTTTATCTTTGATGTTGTTGATTATGTAACCCCTTTTTTTCTTCTCAAGCTTATATTTTTTCTTCATGGCCTCCGCGAAAGCCAAATCTCCGCTTTTTCCTGCTATCGCCATAGGGTCCTTTCCCTTATTGGGAAGCCGAGAAATTATATGGATGAGATCTATCATGATGGGAATAGGCTCCTCCAGCCATAAGTACCCATTGTGCACTAGGAAAAGTAGCTACCTAATGACGAAAATAGTGATGGGCACACGGTGAAAGTGTGGAATCCATAGCAGATGAAGCAATCTGACCTTCTTTACACCGCGTAGCCATTTTCGTGAATCTAGTGTTGTGAATAGCCCCTTTCTGCTCTGCTTCATGAGGCTCTTTGTCTCTAAGTGTGGGAACTTCTCACTATCCGCGAGGTCCCAATATTCAAACTTCATTGTAGGATGTAGCCCAAGTGCGAGCCCTCAAACATAATTCCATCAGGGAGGAGCGAGGTCTGGAGTGCACTCTTGGTGGCATCCAGATCCTTTGGTATCTTAGTTTTCCCTTTTGATGGAGGGATGTACTCAGGCAGTTTCGCTGCAGAGCACACCAATTGGATATCCTCTTCCATGTCCTCTGCTTCCTCTATCTCATCGACAAGAGCTTGTAGGTCCTCCTCCTTGTCATCTGTCTCAATGGTAAGAGCCTTTCCTTTTTCTTCCATTGAGAGCATACCAAACCACAGATTCCTCGGGGACATGCAGACTAGTCCCACTGCCTGCTTATCTTTTTTTGATCTTGGCATCCGAGGTGATTTTGGGATTTCTGGCACCACCGCAGTATCTTCAGGAACATCATGTACCATGGGGTTCTACGCGGCCTCGTCAGTGGTTCCTTCTATAAATCCCAAACCTCTCCTGGTAGTCGCCATCTTGTTTGAACCATCTGTGGTCATTCGCGAACTTCGAGGCTCAAATATCGCTCAGTGCGCAACACTCTGGGCTCTAGTCAACTACTCAAATCTCAAGTGAACAAGTGTTTTCTCGTGGTTAGCCCCTAGAGTTTTAGAGTGCCTTTTGAATTCAAATTTGACCATTCCCCCCAATTCTAGGCCATCAATGCTTTCTTGGTGGCAAATTGTCCCAAATCTTGCCCTTAATTCACGTCTTAAAATCCTGTCGCCTGCTCATTTTTACCTTAAATCAGACATCCCGTCATGAACAGTGACACCAATAGTCACTTCCCAGCCTACCTGCGTGGCAACGCAACCCCCCATGAGCAAGTACGAACCTTGTGACATGTTGATTCTGCATGCACCTTGCTTATCGCACAGCGCCCAAATAAACTCTTTTATAGTCTCGCGCTCTCTTTCAACTACCTAGAGCACTAATATTGTTCTCCCTACGATTAGTGAGGCAGTCGCACCACCTGTGCAAGACTTAATTACATTCTATCGTATGTAGTGCGCTCCCTTAATTACTGCGTTCGGTGAGGTGCAGTCGTAGCCATGGCAGAAAAGTCATAAATTCTCGGCAACAATCTTCTAATCCAATGGTATGATCATCTGCACTTTGTTTTGTCATCCTTGGTTTATTGACGAGACATGCTCACTTGATCTCTTTTTCCAGCCTCTTGATCTCGGTGTCCATCAAAATCCTTTTCTTCCTCAGTTATACCCAGTCTTTTTCGAGTTTGCGAAGCTGAAGGTTCCCTTGTCGAATGGATTCCTTAATCTTTGTGTGTTTGACCTAGTGTAGCTGTGTGATTTCTTCTTCCTAGTCTTTGTACAATGTCACAACAGTGGGAGCTCTTATGATTGGACTCCTCTTTGCATTCTCTTCAGAAATTATAGTCTCTACTCTGTTCCACACCTCTAGAATTGTTTCCTCGGTCAGGGTTTTGCACATGGTCCTATAGGCCCATCGAACTGTTGGTACACACAGGTCCCAATCAGTGTGTCTCACCTGGTGAACCCTGTTTAGTACTTCACACACCCTATCGAATGATTCTTTGTGGATAATTGGTAGTGCACGTCACCTTTCCTACTGTTGTGGTTTATTCTAATTCTCTATTCTAGGAGTGGTGTGCGCTTGTGCGGGCTGTACAGCATATGTCCATCCCATCAAGAAAGGTGGGCGTGCAAGTTGTTCCACCCCTGCTGACTAGCTCTCATTTTGAGCTGGGGTTTTCCAAAGCATAGGCGTATCATTCTTCTACATCCACACCAGTCCTCAAAACTTCCTTAATTCCTACCCCACCATCACGTGGGTGTTTCGCATAGCTCCCACTTCAGAGCATCTAATTGCTACTGTTCTAGTACTGAAATTTCAATTGTTCAGGAATTCATCCACTTCTATCAACCCATCATATGTCGGTAGATCCCTTGCATCACAATGATCTAACCATCATGTTGCAATTAAGCGTTGTTACTTCGTGTAGCCGATTCTTCAATCGCTCTATCTCTTTGTCTGAATCCGAAGTGCGGGATCTTTCGTGCTCCCACGAAATCCTTCCATCTGCAGTCGAATTCACCCAATCCTCTTCTTACATAGTTTTCTTGTAAATACAGTTGAGATCATGATCACTATCATCGTAACACATCGATTCAATGTATCACACTCATGCAGCTGGATCTAGCGGTACTACTACGCGTAGTGACTTTTTCTCAAAGATCATTTTGCGCTTCTTCATATTTATGACTCTGTTCATATCGGTGGCCCAGTCTATTCCTAGTAGCGCAAGATAGGGATTATTGTCATCGACAATCTCTATCACTTCAAAATATTCTTGTGCGCTCGCACTTTCAATATCTACTGTTACCCCTTGCAATCTTCCCATGGGAAAGATCTTATGTTGGTTCGCCATTCGTAACTAAATAGGAGACCACTGTAGCGTGGGTTTGCCCATGCATTCCCATGTTTTTTTTGGAATTACATTCGCATCCGATCTGAGATCTAGGATTACTTGATCCATTTCATATTCGCCAATTTGTGTAGTCAACCTCATTTCCCTTCCTGTGCACAATGCATGCTTTCCAAGTTTCTAGACAATGCACAGTTCTCCTGTCCCCATGCACCTAGTGATAAGTTCCTGTAACCCTTTTACTGCCTTGTTGTTTCATAGCAATTTCATGCATGTCTCCAAAAAGGTAGTTAGCATTGAAGGATCCATCCTTGGTTCTAGTTTATCCTTACTAACTAAAGTGGAGGCCTCTGTGAAGCTCTTCTTAGCTTCCATGAATGTCTCCTTCACGTGTTCTAAATAAAATTTAGGTTCCTTAGTAGGAGCCTTGCAAACCCACACACTTTCTTCTGACTGTTTCCCTTTATCATCGCTAGTGGTCACACCGCTCCTGAGCATCATGTTTACATTTGAATCTTCTTCACGCGGTTCAGACCTCATCATCTCCAAATTCTGAGTCAAAGGGGGCTGAAGTACCCCTTTTTCGTGCAGTCTCACTATCAGTGTAGGGCAGTCTTCAGCCTCATGATCAAACTGAGTACAGTACAAACATGATGTTCTGGTCGGGTTTGTACTATCATGAGCATAGTGCCCTGGCCCTTTGCAATTATAAAAAATAAACTGTCTGCGACCCCTTTGTTGTGGGATAAAACTCCCCTAGGGTCTTGGGTGAATACCCTAGCAGACTGGAGGTTATCTATGCAAAGAAACACACATTCCATACAACCATAACGCTACTATAAGCAAACTCTATGATAGGGGGCTTACCTGAGGTCCTACGTTTGAGAAGAGTCTTCCAGGGTCCAAACCCTTCTTGGAGTTCCTTTTGCTCCTTTGACCTGCAAAACAATCAATTCAAGAAAGTACAACAGTATATGGACTAAACATCATAAAAGAAACCATCTTCATATTATAAGGAAAGGTAGTTAGTTATGCAATTAAACAACCATTCACATATGAATTCATAATATGAATATCATAACATGAAGAAGATCTATATCAGGAACAAAGACATGTGTTTCTTTTATTATAGACAAATAAAGTACAGAAAAGGAATAATTTCACCTGATTCGTCCTTTCGCAGGCTCCAAGCGGAACCGTCTCTCGAATTCGTCTAGTCTCAAGCCTTTAACAACCTCCTTCCGTGACTTACTCCATGATATCTCAAGTAGTATGAAATCATTAACACACACAAGGAAACAAGGGTTTCTTGTAGAATGGGGGAAGTGCAGGAGGCACAAGGATATTTAGACATGATCAGGGAAATCTCATCATAGTAATCTTTCTCTCTCTTCCCTAATCCCTTTGGCCTTCCCATAGAAGCCTTTTTATACTTCTCCCAAAGTATTTTTTTAGTTTGGAATTCGTTGGTAACAGTTGGGCCACGGGCACTAACAGGTAATCAACAGGTAAAACCCGTGATCTCCGCCTGAAATTAAGGAGATTTATTTTTTTTTAAGTGTTTTAAACATATACGTGGATTGGGTATACAAAGACCTACATATACACGCGTTTAGCTCAGGGAAATGTTGCGTATAGGGAATAAAACATTGTTTTTTAATTTTGGGACCAGGTCTGGAAGGAGGGCTTGCCCTAGGCCATGAGTGCAGCATCACAAACCTCAAGAGTTAGATTTGGAGCTATAACATATTCCCCCTAATATATGAGGTCAGAAGGGATACATGATGGCCGAAATGTATTAAGCAATTTCATGGAAAGGAAATCTGTCAAAAACTGAGAAGGACTGCACCAGAATTCAGCCTGCCAAGCCACAAAAGGAGATCAAAAAGAAACATTGTCTGAGGCAGGCATACCCATGCTCAGAGAAAATACAACATGTCCGCATATCGAGTACAAGCAGATCCACCAAGTATACAAGTATAAATGACTGGAAAATACATAATCGATCATTTGATCATGATCGAACAAGTACATGTCTGAATGTCACATATAAGAATGTCAATGATGCTGAAGGATGAAGCGGATCACTAATATCAAAGACTGATCCCAAAAAATACCAACTAAACATGATGGAATAAGATGGTACTGCACTGCAAACTCAGGTGCCAACATATAAAATGTCGCCATGAATGACTGCAACATATAAGGTGAAGTGGTATCTACTAGCAGCAATAGGAGCAACTGTCAAGTGAACCAATGAATGCTAATACAACCTCAGGTCTTCACCGACCACCATGGTACATTTCTACAACATGGGAATAAATGATCTGAAGTCGACCACGTGAGAAATCATTTGATTACCGGTCATTGATGTATACGGTTAACAAACGCGAGACTACTCACCGATAATGATAATGAGCGTCAAGGTACCCAGTACAATCCAACAAGTGTGAATAGATGAGCTGGAGTCAAACACCTATAAGAATCTATCGATCAAGAGACAATGATGGTTTCCCATTTTCGATAGCGAAGGATCTGCCACTAATGACTGCAAACCCCAAGGTACTGCCAAATGAACTCTAGATCTTTGCCCCAGAGAAATGAGTCAAAGTCGATAGGGAAAGATCCACTAGAAGGAAGGCATTAAGGCATCCTCCATCAATCTAGTGTGAGTGTAACCTGTAGGCCAATCATGTAGAAGGAATCGGACGAGAAAGATGTAGTAACCCAACCGAAGTACGTTTCCGGCGTACACAAGATGTGGCTAGCACACGGCAGAAACCCTCTAAACCAACCAATAATAAAAGCTGACACAGAGGCAAGGTATCCACCAATAGGTCAAATGGAAACCAAGGTACTGCACGAATCCCAATGTGTGATAATGTAAGCTGATGTCGAACACAAGGGAGACCACTCAGTCAAAGGCCCATGATACTGATCGATTTTGAGCACAAGGTGACCTATCAATAATGAAAATAGGGCCAGGGTGCAGCTCTAGGCCTGTCCTCAGAGCAAGATGTCGTCGTCGATAAGGACAAGACCCGGCCAGCAAGAAGTCATGGAGACCTTCTCAAACCAGCACAGTAAAGGACCAATATAACTGATGTGATGATAGACATAGCACTGACAACCAGGGATGGCTGACTGAAAAATAAGTCAAGAGACACCACAGAGAGGCCGACTCAAGCTAACTTCCCTTGAACAAAAGCACGACTCAAGGTGACTATGTGGCAGCATATGATGACTTTGTATAAGCTTGTTGCATAGGAGGCACAAACGAACCCTACATATGATTGGAAGAGATAACCAATTGGGGGAGAACTTACTCAATAACAAGGTTAAGGCATAACTAAGTCAAATTAAATCCCATATAAATGGAGGAGACTTTGCTTCGAGTGCTTTGTTCAAGGGTGACACGACTGACTCTAGCTGCCAACAATAAATGGAAATACTGTCCCGTTCCCGCTCTTTTTTGGAATATATAATTTTTTGGTCTTTTTCTTTAAACCTGGAAAAAGAATAAAAGAATGCTATAGTACAGTGGAAAGAACGAGTGTCAGCGAAGCACATGATCTAGTTCCTGGGATTGGAACATTCCTATGCTCAATGCAGGGAAGCAAAAATTGGCCAGAGACACTCAAAGGTGTGTTCCTTCCACGGGTCAAGGTTTGTCAAGATACAGAGGTCAAAGGTATGCAAGTTTTATTTTGCAGTCATCCTGGTCAAAATTTGGCTTAAACACGAGTCCAAGTGAAGCCGGCTTAAGGCCAAAAGGTGCAGATAGTCAAAATGCAATGTGGTAGTACAACTCAACACAAAGGAGCCTCTAGGGTATAAGGCTAGAGCGAAACCAAGAAGCAAACAGGAATGAGTCTTCATCATATAAGTCATGGCGGGACTACAGAGGACTCCGAGCCTACTCAAATCAGAGTAGCATGGGCAACAAATGTTAGTGAGGTGCTAACTAGGATGCCCATGTAAAGGATGGCTCTACCATCGTATCATGATTTAAAGAATCGGCGAGTGAAGATGGTTTGTGAACCATAACACGATGGGATTGACCCTATGGCAAGTGTATCGACAAATGGAGGCTAGTATGCATAATGCAACGGAAAAAATGGCTTCCCTAACCTATATGCCAGTGAGAAAATGATACCTGCCATGACGGGTCAGTAGTCATGGAACCGTCTCGAAACTGTCGAAAACGTCCAAAATGTCCTGAAAATCAAACCATTCTCGACATTCCAAGCTCCCAAGTTAACAGTTACATGAGACCAAACAAAATCAAGTTTTGAAAAAATTTGACACTTTCAAAGCTTATAAAAAGTTTTTTGGACTCACCATTTTCACCATTTAAGTTTGAGAGCAGAGAAGTGGAGCAAAAGGAGCAAAATTCCCATATGCCAAATTCAACCGTTCAGATTCTTCCAAAGTCTCCAGGTAACTCTCATTCTTATCTTGTAATTGATTGTGACTAGTTTTAGAAGTTTTAGTTAATGTTTTACCATTGAGTTTTATGCCAAAACTTTCTCCGCGGCGTACACATGGGTTGGTAATATGAAACCCGCGTAGACACGGGCCCTACACGCGACTGTGTGTAAAGGGACCCGCATATACGCCGCGGAAATTTCAAACATAAAAACTAACGGTTCAAATTGATTTTTCTTTCAAGATGCCAGTCACCTAGCGAGAAAGAGAGCATACCGCGGTAGATGATGAAGTTATGAACAATCCTGAGGCTTTGGATGCATTATGGGGATGCGGTTTGCTGAAGTTCTTCAAATTGCCAAATATGAAAGAAAACACACATCTACTCGAGATGCTTCTTGATTATTGGAACATCGAGGAGGATGCTTTTATGATTGACGAGATGCCACTCAGGATAGAAATGGAAGATATCTATTTCATCACGGGCCTTTCCCGAAGGGGAGAGGTAGTACATTCCCGGGGGAGAACAAGGAGTAGTCTCTTGATCAAGTACTACGTACAGATATATTGTCCAGGGCATCCAAAGAATGTCAAAAGTCAAATTTCCATCACACATGTAGCGAGTCTATCATTGAGGATAATCCTATTCATCATAGCTCGAGTGAACGGATCCGCTTCTCTACAGCAGGTATCACGGCTAGCCATGAGCCTGGCAGTTGACTGTCTCACCACTGTGTTTGATTGGTGTACTCCTCTTCTGGCTAGCATGAAAAGCCAACTCACTTCTATCAAGAGAGGACAGACCAAAAACTTCGGTTATGGGACTATTTTGTGTTCTTTCTTCTTCGAGAGAGTCCCTGCACTTCGTCCCAAAGTGCCAGTTTCAATCAGCGCTCCACGAGATCCTCGAATGGGTAGGTGGGCTAATCTGATGAAACGTTTGGGAGGTGGGGAGGTCCCATGGACTGCTTTCGATGACAACTTCTTTTCTGGTGGGATTAGCAAATCATCGCCATTGATGACTACCCCTATGCCGGGTTGGATTTCCGAGGAGATCCCGATCTAGCATTACCACTGACCGCAGCATGGGGCAACATTGGTAAGTGATTTTTGATGTTATGATTTTTTGTATTTTTCAAATATAATAATGAACTTTGAAAATGTTTTTGATAGGATTCAAATGACTAATATGACGATCATGTTCTAGATATTGGGCCAGTACGACTAGATGAGTTCCCATGGCACAAACATCGTGGCCAAGGGGCCGAAGAGGCGGCTGTAGCCACGGAGTAAACTCTATACACAGTTCAGCGGCATTTGATGAGGCTGACCCACCAAGTGCCAATGGTGGCGGTAGAGGACCTTCCTATAGAGATGCAGCGTCATGTGGTTGGCATGCCACGTGACTGGGTCCGCACTTTTAGGCGTGTAGCCAATGAAGTAGTTACCTACTTAGCCGCTCATCCTGAGCTGGGGAATTAGACATAGTGGACATGATTATGGGCATTTGAGTCCCACTTTTTTATATTTTTTGGACAGAATTATGTACACTCAAGACGCTTTATGATATATATATACAGTTTGACTTTTTGATGCTTAATTTATTGTGACGAATGATTGATGTGTCAGTCTAATGCTTGATTAGCGATAGAATCAGCTAACCAATTATGAGATCTTGGAATATGCAAATAATTAATATAAGTAAATGATCTTTGCAACAACCTCACCCTTAAATACTGGCAATATAAACATGGATCCCTTACCCGATAAATGTTATTTAATTGTGACACTATCAATTGTGAATCAAGATAAACTACCAACGAGTCGATTTCGTGAGAAATTGCCTCAGATAGCAAATTGATGACAGTAGTATACTTAGCCATATTGTTTGAAGCGGGACCAATGCATACTCCCCTTGACACCATCAATTGACCAGTTGGATAATACAGTACCCAAGCTGCGGAAGCGAGATTCCGAGTGTGCTGACTAGCACCATCGGCGAAACCAAATTAGACCAAGTCATCCATCAACACCTACCAAAGCAGACCAAAAAGTGTTGATATCAAAAACTCTCGACAAAATATGTACAAATATATATAATGTACAAAGAATCCATTGCCTAGTTTCTACTTAAGCAAAGTACTTCTTAAGGTAGAGCCGGTTTCGGGGTTCCGCCAATTTGTTTCCTTCGAAATCGATTAACTCATACGACCCTTTTGTTAAAACTCGTTTAATTATGAAGGGACCGTACCACATAGGTTTAAATTTGCCTGCCCCCAAGGTGTCCTTATCTTGCTCGTAGACCAAGATGAGGTCACCTTCAGAAAAGACACGAGGATAGACAGCTTTATCATACTGGGTTTTAACCCTTTTCTTCTGAGCCTCATTTACTGTAGCTGCATCTCGACGCTGCTCATCGAGATGTTCCAAGTGAAGGAGGCACTCTTCAAGACGAGAGGTCTCTGGAAGGAGCTCAATAGCTAACTTAAGAGATGGAATTTCACATCCAATAGGAAAGATAGATTCCAACCCATAAACTAACTGAAAAGGTGTAAAACCTGTAGCAGTCTTGATGGAGGTTCAGTATGCCCATAGAGCCAGATACAACATAAGATGTCAATTGGATCTATTTTTATCAATTGTCCTTTGCAGGATCGTCTTAAGAGTTTTTTTTACTACCTCGCCCTGCCCATTGGCCTGGGGATAATAAGGAGATGAATGTTCCTACTGGAAACCTAGTTTGAGAGCCAATTCAGACATTAGTTGACTCTGGAAATGACTGCCATGGTCAGTGACAATCTCTCTTGGGATGTTGAACCTTGAGATAATCTGATTAAAAAGGAACAATGTCGTTGTCTCACTATCATTTTTATAAGTGGGCATGGCCTCGGCCCACTTCATGAAGTAGTCTATGGCCACGATAATATACTTGTGATCCGCTGCTAAAGGCGGATGACAAGTCGTAAAATCAATACCCCACTTAGTAAAGGGACCGACAGTGACAACGGGAAAAAGAGGAGCTAGGTGTGCACGCATCTTCCAAGTATAAACTTGGCATGGGTGACAGCGTTTGACCGCTTCAACACAATCTTTGAAGAGCGAAGGCCAAAAATAGCCGGCACGCAAGATACGTTGAGCTGTAGCAAGCCCTGATAGATGACCACCACAAGCTCCGTTGTGGCAATCGTTTAGCACAGACTCTGCCTCCTCTAAGGTTAAACAGCACCAAAGGATTGAATCAACCCCCCGACGATATAATGTATCACCAATGATAACGTAATTTTTAGCGAGGTGACATAATTTGTGATGTTCATCCTTAGAGAAAGTAGAGGTAAATTTTGAAGTCTGAAGATAAACAATGATATCTCCATACCAAGGGTTGAGTGAAGAGATGAGGAATAAGTGTTCGTCAGGAAAAATTTCCTCGTAAACAATATCCTCTCCATAAGGCAGCTCGGAAATTAGCTCGGAAAAAACCATAGATTTCTTGGACTTGGCAGACAAGAACTCGAGATCAAATTGTTGTAGAATGACAATCCATCGATTATATTTTCCCCCAATCACTCGCCTAATGAGGAAAAACTGAAATGGATTGACTGTTGCCAAGTCAAAAGTCTTGCATAGCAGAATATAATGACGAAGCCGCTGGATAGCATGGACAGCTACCAAGGCCAACTTCTCAACTGGAGAATAGCGAAGTTCAGGACCTATCAAGCCTCCACTCAAGTAATAAATCACATGCTCTGTGATTTCATCATCTTCCTAAACGAGAACCATACCAATGGTTGATTCTGCTGCAGCGAGATATAAAAGGAAGTCCCTACCATAATCCGGTGGACTCAAAAGTGGGGCAGAGACTAATGCCTTTTTCAAAGCATCAAACGACTGCTGCGCAAAGTTGTCCCACATAAATGGAACCCCTTTGCAGAGCAAATGCATAAACCCTTTGGTGATCTCAGCATAGTTTTCTATAAACCATCTTAAGAAATTAGCCTTCCCTTGAAGACTTTGAAGTTGTCGAATGGAGGACGGGGAAGAGAACTGGACTATCGCCTCTACCTTGAAGGGATCAACCCTAATCCCTTCATTTGACACGATGAAACCTAACAACTGACCGGACATAACCGCGAAAATGCACTTGTTGGGATTCAACCGGATTTTATAAAAACGACATCGCTCAAAAACCATTCGAAGGTGTCTAGGATGATCAGTTCTTTTTCGAGAACGAGCAGCGAGATCGTCCAAGTATGCTTCGATGATATGTTTGATGTCGTGGAAAGCATATGACATGGCCCGCTGGAAAGTGGCTCTAGCATTTTTTAGACCAAATGTCATCTTTCTGTATGCAAACGTACCCCAGGGACATATAAAATCCATCTTATGTTGATCTTCAGGACGGATGGAAATTTGATTATAACCAGAAAAACCGTCCATGAAGGAAAAAATCTCATTACCTACACACTCGTCAATAATCTGATCAATGAATGGTGTGGGGTAATTATCTTTCGGACAAGCCTTGTTTAAGTCCCTAAAGTCGATGCATACTCGGATTGTTCCTTGATTTTTATCCACAGGGACTGGATTAGAAACCCAATCGGTAAGAGGAACAGGGTATATAAAACCCGCCTTGAGCAACTTCTCTACTTCAGCTTTAATGGCTGCCACTTTCCTAGGATTAACCGGTCGAAGTCTTTGATGAACCGGCTTAGCATTTTCATACGTCTTGATCTCATGCTGAACTATAGAAGGATCAATGCAAGGCATTTCCTCATAAGACCAAGCAAATACATCTCGAAATTCCTTGAAAAGGTCGGTGTAAATTTGCACTTCTTCAGGGGAACATTCAATTCCGATGAAGAGATTCTCAATCACGTTAGGGTCCCTAGATATTTTTATATATATCGTTTCTGAGATCGCCGACATATTACCTTCGGCACGAAAGTGTGCTAGAGCCAAAGGATTTGATATCTTACAAACATCACTAATGAATAGCTTGGAGAACCTAGCTTCCACTTCCTGCAATGGAGGAAGGAAATATGAACGATGGTGTAAGTCTTCCCAAGGTCAATCTACACCCATCATCACTTCGAGGATTGCTTCTTCAGAAGGTAAAATAGTATCTAAGCAGTCCAAGGTGAAGGTGGAATCAAAGGCCCAAGCCGAGGCCACATAACCCTCAAACTCCTCTTCGGAAGAAGGATCGGAGTGGTCATCTGCAGAGTTAACAATAGACTGGTATCTAAGATCAGTCGTAGACATAGGGGATGCCATTCCATTTACTTGTCCTTCAGCTAATGTGGTCATAGGTGAAGGCAAGATCCAAGGGTCTGAAAAATAATGAGTTCGAAAGAACCCTTCTCGAGGAGACACCTTGGATGATGAAACAACATTGATTTGAGCGATAGGAGAGGGAAACTCAAAGGTAACCATCAATGAGGAATACATCCCAACTCCTAGATTCTCCGTAGGAGAGCGGGGGTTATCCACTAAGGGGACAGTAGAGTCAGAAGTTGCTTGAGGATCAACTGGACAATAATCCAACTAATCAACCTTAATGATTTTCCCTTCATGAGGAAAGCAGATGACACGAAATAGAGTCAAAACGACAGCATCCATCTCGTATAACCAATTCCTTCCTAAGAGGATATTATAGTCTAGGTTAGCATCTATGACCTCTACTTCAATATTGATGACCTTTCCTCCAACACATATAGGAAAGGCCGTGATAATCCCATGTGGCTTGTGAGAATGCCCATCAAACGCAGTCAGAAGGGTAGGTGAACGAATAGCCGAAGGAGATCCAATGGCCTTCTAGCAAGACATCGACATGATGCACGTGGAAGCTCCTTCATCAATAACAGTGCGAAAAATATTAATCTTTCGGTATGTAGACTTTATCTGGAAATCCATGTGATGAGGGAGTCGCTTTTTGACATTTAACATGTCAAAAGTGAGCACTAAAGCGTTGTTTGGATCAACTACCCCAATTGTCGAGAGTAAAGCACTTCGTTGAGCCGGACACGACTGGAGAACCTCTAAAGCAGACATGGCACATGGACTCTGGGCCAGATCCTCCACAATGGAATAATTCTGGGTGGCCCTAGCATTAGGATTGATAGTCACGGGTTTAGCGGAACCTTTCGGTATCCGTGGTATAGTCTCAACAGGGGGTCGCTCAATATGAAGGTCGGTATTTCCAGGAGCAGTTTTGTCCTTGGAAGTTTCGGCTTCACTGTAATCATGTGATCGAGTAGCCACATGTACATTAGAACCCATCATGAAAACGTTCGATGATTTTTCCCCTTCCTAGCTTCCACCTTAGGAGGTACCAGGATTTGAACTCGCGCCAGCAAGCAATTGTTGCCCTTGGGGAAAAGGTTTGGTTAACACAACTTGGAACTAGAAGCCCCTTGCTGCCCTAACAAGCGTTGAGCGTCCTGAATCTTCGGGCAAAGATGAGTTCAATGGTCTCCACTACACAACTTGCATGGAAACTTGACTTTCTTTCTAGACTCATTTCTACCCCCACCAGCATTATTGCTGGATTTATTTGTGTCAGCCTTCCCATCCTGATTCTTTTTCTTACCTCGTCCTTTCTTTTTCCCATTGGAATTTTGATTTCCTTTTGGGGTTATCAGATTGGACGGCATTAATCGAAGAGGTTTGGGAAGACGAAGTAGTAGACAATGTGACTTGGTTGTTTGAAGTAGTTTGCAATGACAACTGCTACAATTGGCTCAACAAGTTCACTGCATTCGTGTCTACCAATCCAACGATACCATCCCCATGGGGACCTGGCTTCAACTTGGCTATGTCAACCTTCGACCTAGGAGCATCTAGAAAGTATTTTTGTAGGATCTCAGACTGAGAGTAGATCAATTCTAATTGTTGGGCCCTAAAAATAGCTTGCACCTCGGAGTAAACTCCGGAAATTGAGACATCCTTAGAGATCTCAGGTTGTAAAGATTTCAAAAACCATTCGAGACGGTACTCTGGAGGGATTTCGGCTTTAATGAGCCTCTTTCTCCATCTCCATTCCTGGATATGATCAGAAATGTGAGTTGCCATGTCCTGATGAAAATTGGCCAGAAGTTCAGTTCCGGCATCATAACAGACGAGCAACTGGAAATGATTTAAGAAAATATTAGCTAAGTCGACAAAAGATGTAAAGCTGCCCCCTGGTAACTCTATATACCATTTGGCCGCATTACCAGTCTAGGTGCGCTGAAAAGTCTCAACCTAACTGAATCATCAATAAGGGAGTTTCACGAGCACCACAAATGGAATGTGGTCACATGGTCGTCAGGGTCCTCACCGCTCTTCCCTTGAAATTTTGGAATGTTCGAAGGGAGTTTGGTTGGGACCAGAGGCCAGGCCGGATTATATTTGATTGGATCGTTTGTTAACTTTGTGAGGTCTGGAAAGTTCAAAGTTGTCACAAATGGAAGCCTAGGAGGACCTTGGGGGTTCACCCAGACTGAGCGGAACTCCCAAAGTTCTGAAAAGATTGGCCTGCATTTTGGAATGCACCAGGCTGCCCAAAGTAACCTATAGAACCAGCTGAACCAAAAGGCATGCCTTGTGATCCAGCATAACTCGGAGTTTGACCAACTCGAGCCGCAAAAACCTCCATAACCGGTGAAGCTTCCTCTTAAAGGATTATAAAGAGAGGACAACCCCTAATAAGGATCTTAAACAGATGCTAGGGGAGGAATACTTCTAAATGAACTAACCATGGAGTACGGCCTATTCCCTTGTTGGTTGAGAAACAAATTCCCAATTCCCATACTACTAACCGTAGGGTTATTCCAACCTTGAAAAGGATTGCTACCTTGTCCTAAAGAAGAGAAAGGCATAGATCCAATTATTGGGTTGGAATGTGGTATATGACCACTTCCAAAAGGAAAACCCTGGAATGAAGCCAATCCACCCATCATGGATGTGGCAGCACTAAATGGAACTGACAGAATACCCTGTGAATGGGTGCCAAATGGGAAAAATCCAGAACTAAAAGCTTTGGTTTGGGAGTTTCCACTCGTAGAAGGAATGGAGGTAGTCCCAACTAAAGATGTGCTAGGAAAAGACCAGAATAAAGAAGCGGAGGGGATGGAAATAGTTCCTCCCCCTTGTACAGATATTGGAGTCTGCACAGTCGTAGCACTTGTAGTAGAAGCCATGCTTCCAGTAGTGGTCATCGATGATAAGTGCATAATGTGACCTAGACTTGACAGTCGATGCGTTGGAGACCCAACGTATTGTAATAATTCCATATGAATAGGAGGTAGGGGAGAATTCGGAGCCACTAACAACTCTGAGAGTTCTTCTACCTCTACGTTATATTTCGTCCGAAAGAGAACTCAAGAAAATATTGGAGCATTTCTCTCTTGTCCTGTGGAAGTACCAGGTCTATCTTGAACACTGATGCCCCCGAGGGGAGGATCAATCCCTGATGCGTCAGCTACCACGGGACAAAACCCACCGAAAATATTACCTCTGCGCCTTCTAGGTGAAGGCTCTAAACTTGGCAATGAAATACCACGAAGTCTTCGAGACCGTCTAGGCGATCGATCAGCCACTTTGAATTTTTTGTTAAGATCTAATTGAAGACTCAAAAAATTGAAAGTTAGGCCAACTAGGAGCACAGAGCACACGCTATAAAGTCCCTAAAGATATTATCCAGTCAAGCAACTTTCAAGTATTTCCGCTGTGGGTGATTAGGACCGAACACCAAAATACGAGAAAGTGAAGTAAGGGGCCTTCCAAAGATAGTCTGGGATAATGACGGCCCATTCCTATCAGTGAAGGTAACAGAGGAAGTTACGCTGACCTCCTAAAAACAGCCTGCGTCGGTGCAAGCCCCAAAGCTTCGCAAGGTGCCCTCCAGTAGTACTGTTGAGAGTGATACAACATTGACCTCAGGTGCAACGGGATTCCCCTCCACAGCCACCTATGTAGATCCCTAGGAGTAGCAACTAAGGTTACCAACTCGTATCAGAAGCCAGGTGGAACAGTCGTGAGGTAAGTTCGAACAAGTAGGAGAGGGGTATCTCTCTTCCCTATCTTTACAGACCCTCGTGCTTAACTCCCAGATCCAGAGCTTTCCTGGTCTTCCTAATGCTATTGGTTTTTCACTCACTATTTAGACTCCTATGTTTGACAGTTTAAAATGGCCTTAGAGAGTTAACTCTCCACTCACCTAATCCAAGGCCCTAAAATATTCTAAAACTTGTTGATGTACCTAACTCGACAAATATAAAGTTCTAGTATATTTTAAATTAGTGCTTGATTTTAATGGGCTCTTATTTAAGTCAAGGGATAAACAGAAGTGAAACTAGTGGTGTTTTTATGCAAAAGAAATTAATAAAAACCAAACTACATGCAAATGCACTTGTTTTCGTTTTTCGATGAAAATAAATTTCTATAGGGTTCAGAGGAACTTCAAATAAAGCTACAACTTTTTCTTTTATTTTCTTCAAACTTCACACTCACAAAAGCTAACAAAACTATAAATGCCTAGAAAGATGCACAAACTAATCCTAATGCACAGTAATGCTGATGCAAAATTCAAAACTACTCTTAAATCAAAAGATGAAAGTTGCTTGTTTATCAATTTTAGATTTTCCACTTAAATGTTTAGATGGAATATAAGTTTTTGTTGCTTATTTTGTCTAAGCACTAAAAGCAAGATGAAGACAGACAAATAGGCACTTTCACTCAACAAAAAGGAAAACTCAATCAAAACAAAGTTCAAGAAAGCAAAACAAAGTTTCAAGAAGTTTCCTTCAAAAGCAACTCAAAAACGAATTTTCAACAAAAACTCTAACAAGACTGAAACTTGATGACCGAAAAATAGGCCAATGAAGCACTTTGCGAGTTTGCGACACAAAACAAGTGGGAACTCAACAAAAAAGGTGCTTTGAAATGCTCTTAACAATCAACAAGCAGCAAGACGAGCTTGGCAATGAAAACCAAAATATTGAAAAGACAACTTTCAAGAAAGCGTGAACAAATGAATTTCAAAAAGAAATAAAAGCAGATGGTCATAAAAATAGTTCAAACATGCAAACCAAAAATTCATTAAAACAAAACTCAACACAGAGATCGAAATCAATCTTTCTGCCCTGAATACACAGAGCAGCCAAGATTCCTTGCGAAAAACCTTGTGTGCTTAAGCAAAAACAAATGACGTTTGCAAGAAAAATGAACAAGACCAACCTTTTCACAATCAGAGAGAATTTGAAACAAGATGCTTGCTATAAAACTAAAGGCTGTGACAGAATGATGATTGTTCCAAACTAAATCAAAACAGCATACTATCTTCCAGAAACAAAAGGATTTTAAAAATCTTGAAAATTAAAGATATACGCGACTGTGTTTGCACACAGATGCATGTATACGTAATAAGGCTTAAGGAAACATGCGTATACGCAAGTTCACTTAAGGAAATATGCGTATATATGATTTTGTAAATAGAGAAAACAGCGTATAAAAAATATTCCAAGAAAAACAAAAAATAGTCTGGAAAAAACTGATCAAAGCTCACAATTCAGGCACTGACTATACAGTAACAGAAGATAAACAAACAGCTGAGCCCTGATTGGCTTGAATACACCCAAACTAGGAACAACAATAGTGTTGTCCCCAACGAAGTCGCCAATTCTGTTGTGGGATAAAACTCCCCTAGGGTCTTGGGTGAATACCCTAGCAGACTGGAGGTTATCTATGCAAAGAAGCACACATTCCATACAGCCATAATGCTACTATAAGCAAACTCTACGATAGGGGGCATACCTGAGGTCCTACATTTGAGAAGAGCCTTCCAGGGTCCAAACCCTTCTTGGAGTTCCTTTTGTTCCTTTGACCTGCAAAACAATCAATTCAAGAAAGTACAACAGTATATGGACTAAACATCATAAAGAAACCATCTTCATATTATAAGGAAAGGTAGTTAGTTATGAAATTAAACAACTGTTCACATATGAATCATAATATGAATATCATAACATGAAGAAGATCTATATCAGGAACAAAGACATGTGTTTCTTTTATTATAGATAAATAAAGTACAAAAAAGGAATAATTTCACCTAATTCATCCTTTTACATGCTCCAAGTGGAACCGTCTCCCGGATTCGTCCAGTCTCAAGCCTTTAACAAACTCCTTCTGTGACTTACTCCATGATATCTCAAGTAGTATGAAATCATCAACACACACAAGGAAACAAGGGTTTCCTGTAGAATGGGGGAAGTGCAGGAGGCACAAGGATCTTCAGACCTGGTCAGGAAAATCTCAGCATAGCAATCTTTCTCTCTCTTCTCTCCTCCCTTTGGCCTTCCCATAGAAGCCTTTTTATACTTCTCCCAAAGTAGTTTTTTAGTTGGGAATTCGTTGGGAACAGTTGGGCCACGAGCACTAATAGGTAATCAACAGGTAAAACCCGTGATCTCCGCCCGAAATTAAGGAGATTTATTTTTTTTTAAGTGTTTTTAAACATATATGTGGGTTGGGTATACACAGACCCATGTATACACGTGTTTAGCTCAGGGAAATGTCGTGTATAGGGAATAAAACACTGTTTTTTAAATTTGGGACCAGGTTTGGAATGAGGGGTTGCCCTAGGCCATGAGTGCAGCATCACAAACCTCAAGAGTCGGATTTGGAGCTATAACACCCTTCCTGGTCCCATTCCACCTTGACCTCGACCGCGCTCCTAAAATATAGTGCAGTAGTCTGATCCATCATTATTTCATATCTTCTGTAGGTGCACTCGTCATGGCCTACTGACATGTAGAAATTACAAAAAAATTGTTAGGATGTCTCCATATACTTTTGTAATAGATGACAATTATGCATAGTGTGTTTTCCTCCTATCTGACATGTCGCGCACCATAATATAGGAACCATGCTCGGTCCTGCCTATGCCTCAGGTCTTAACAGCATCGGCCCTCCTCCTGCCAAGTAATTTGTGAACACTGGATAGTGGTCCTTATCATGCCCCTAGCCTTTGCATTTTATGCACCATACCTCCTCGCGCACCTCTAGCCGAGGTGTCCTGTCATGTTTCAAACTTTGCATTTCCAAACACAAATTTTGCAGTTGCGCGTGGATTTGTTGGTCTCCCAGACCAGTGTCTTGTATAGGGTTCTCATGCAATCTCATCACCATCTCTAAAACTTTGGCCTGGGTGGAAATTTTTTGTTGTGACAGCACCATCTGTAAATGCAGTGTTAGTGATGCTACAAACCATCCGTGGTGTTGTCCATTCATCAATGTCATGTTGGCTTCGCGAATCATACCCTTCAGTATTTGGTCCAAATCCTAGGGGGTCTCGCCCGGGAGCATCGCGATCTCCTTAAACCCAATGATTGATTGTGTTTCCTACTTTGGCCCGCTAAATTCTTTGTTCAACGTGGTCTGGATTTCTTCAATTCCTGTGTTTGGATGGTCATTAGAATGCTTGATGTACCATGTTAATGTGTGATCCTACAATGCGCTCACCAGTGTAGTCTTCTTGATATTGTCATCCATGACGCCCTATGCTTCCCATACTGGTCTTACCACAAACCAAGAATTGGTCTGGATATTCATTCCCTACTCCTCTGAATACTGGTAGCTTGATCTCACTTGCGATACTGAACTGTGGTAGTGGCAGAGGTGGGGTGGGTAGAGATGGAGGTGAGCAGGGTGAGAAGGGTGGTAGTGCAGGTGGAGGTGGTAGGTGCAGAATTCACTACCTTATCATACTGACTGCACTTCTCGGAGAGACTTTCACAAGCTCTTCCTCACCTTCCCACGAGGGGGAAATTAGGGGATTGTTTTCCAATTCTTCACTACTTCCACTTCTATAGATCTTCCCACTTCGTGTAGTCCCAAATATTAATTTATTCACATAACCCACTTTTCACACAATAGAATTTTAGTCCAAGTGTTCAAATATTTAATATACTTACCTCGCAATCCCTTGAGGAAATGTCGCTCCACCTCACTGTAGCTAACGGTCGTGTCTACCGTGAACTCGGTGATAAATCCTCCTATAATTCGGTTGATTCAATGGTCCACAACTCGCACAATCTTATCTCCTGATGCTCCTAGGATGTGCACTAATTCTGGAGTCCACACGATTGGTTTGTCGAGCCTACACCTTCCCTGATTGTCTGCTAGCTTCGTGATCCACTCATACACCTTAGAAGGAAAGGATGCAAAGAAAATTTCATGGATTTTCGTATACAAGTAGCGCTCCAACCACTGTTCCTTAGTTACTCGTGGATTTTTGTTTTCCTGTGTCGCGAACTCGTGAATCTTCTTGTCCAACCACTCTTCAATTTCTTTCTTTGTTGGACTCCAATAGCACGACATCAGACATCCCTTATGTAGATCTCGGTCCCAACAACAGAACCATTTGTTGGCTTGTATGGGCCTAACCCAAGTTCAAAGGTGATTTAGCCAAGAAAATCCTAGTACTACTGGCCCTTTCGACAATAGTTCGCGGAGCACAGACTAAGGTCTCACCCGAAGTAGTATGGGAGGGTGCTAGAACCAAGTTTCCAAACCCTGGGGATGTCTGATGATCTTCTGGAAGTCCGCAGTTTGACCCTGCGCACGTCGCTACACGCATCTATTAGTCCCTTACAACTTGTGATGTTGCCTCTGTGTAGCCTTACTCAGGGTGCGATCCGTATTCTACCCAAGTTCCTTACTCTTTAACCTGTTATTACTCGATTACTTAACTTATTTGTGTAAGACTAGTGATAATTAACAGTATATCCAGCAATCATATAAGTGTGCGCAATAAACAAAATAGTATAAATGTAAAGAAGGCAATACACAAGCAGATGCACAGAAATTGGAATCAACTTCTCTTTATTATTCTTCGTTCAAGATTACAGACTCGACACTTCCCTACGCACTTAGCTGCAGGGGTTCATGCACTCAGCTGTGGACTCTACTAGGCCTTTGCACACTCACCTGTAGAGCCTCTTCCTACTACTATGACCCAATACACCTAGACTCTTACTTTACGCTCAAACCATTCATATTCATCTATCTCTTCAGTTTGCTATCTTTACACCTTAGAGCCTCACTCTATTTATACAATCCCATGGTCCGCAGACCATGGGTAGGCCAACATGACATTACATTACAATACAATACTTAGGGCAGGCAACCCTATGACTCAACATATACTTTACGCTCCGCGCCTGCAATTTGCGGAGTTTTTACAACACATTTGACCAAAACTTGGGCTTTGAGCCCCAAAACATGTTGTGGGGGGATTCCATGCCCAACACACACTTTTGTGCATTATCTCATCCATTTAAATCGAGTACAGTTTCTACTTCATTTATGGAAAAAATTCAAAAGCTACATGGAAACACAAAGATTATTGTAAGCGACAAAGATCCCATTTTCACTGGAAATTTTTGGCCAAAATTATTTTATTTTCTTGGTACTTAGTTAGTTCATAGATTATTGTATCATCCTCAATATAATGGGAAAATGGAGATAGTAAACAAATGTTTGGAAGGATATCTTCGTTGCTTTCTATCTCATAAACATACACAATGGGTAAAATGGTTGCCTCTGGCTAAATGGTGGTATAACACTTCCTTCCATATTGCAACAAAAATGAACCCATCTTTATGGATATCATCCACCATCCATCACCTCATATTTAAGAGAAAATTCTAAAGTTCAAGCAGTGGAAGATCACATTGAGCATCAATAACAAGTTATCCAACTCTTAAAGGATAACCTCACCTTGGCGCAGAATAGAATGAAACAGCTGGCAGATCAATATCGCAGTGAAAGAAGTTTTGATGTAGGTGATTGAGTATTCCTACAACTACAACCATATAAACAAATTTCCCTCAAGCAAGCTAAGAATGATAATAAATTATCACCAAATTATTATGGTCCGTACAAGGTGTTGCAAAATATAGGCACTATGGCATACAAATTGGAGCTTTTTGCAGCTTCCTGAGTGAACCCAGTTTTCCATGTGTCATGCTTAAAGAAGGTTATAGGTGACAAGCTCCCAGTTCAAACAATATTGCCAGAACTTGATGAGGAAGGAAAAATCATATTGGAACTTGAAGAAGTCAAAGAAACAAGAACTCGACAGCTGTGAAATCAATCAATTTTAAAATATCTCATCAAGTAGAAGAACTTACTCGTTGAAGATTCCACATGGGAGGATGAGAATTTTATACAGAAGCATCCAGAACTACTCAAGCATTGAGGACAACACTTTTTTGAAGGAGAGGGGCATGTTAGGTCCCTATAATATTAGTGGTTCCCCCATTACTATTTTCATTGTATCCCTTATTGTTATTGTTGTGCCCCTATTGTCCCCATATTGTTATTATTATGCCCCATAGAAGCCCACTATTGTTATTTTTGTGTCCTTATATTATTATTGTTAGGTCGGCTTTGGTTTTATTGTGATCCATTAGACTCCTATATATAGAAAGGAGGTTTTGTCATTTGTATCATCCAAGAATTGTTCATTTGTGTAATGTAAAGGAGGTTTCCCCCTCGAAGAGGCTGATTTCTAAGTCGTTGATCTAACTTTTCTATCTTTTTGTGAGTTGGTTTCATAACATGAGATATTTAGAAACATAAGGCCAAGGAGGAGGTGTGGACCATGATGGATGAGTGGAAGGGTACCAAGGATTAAAATTTGCATTCTTATTTGGATTATAGTGAGGATAATGTGCACCTTATGTGCCTTATTGATATGGCTGAGGACTTGGGGGTCTCCTTTGGTTAATGAAGCACAACTGCTTTGACCCACCTTCTACTCCTCCCTGGTATACAACTTTTAGGCCTGGGAGAGAGGGATATTTTTCCATTGCATGACTCTCTTCATAGACTAAGGACACTTATAAGGTGCTCAATGGGCATTCATTCCAAGGATGTATTTTAGTGCATCTAGGGAAAAAGATAGCTAGTGCCTTTTTTTCTTCCTCTTTCCTCCTTTTCATTTGCATAGTATACATTTGTAGAGAAAATGTATGCAACATTTTACTCTTAAAATATTGCAACATACTCCATGTCTCATGCTTGATGGTTGTTGTGGAGGGAGAAGAACTAACCAAATTTAGGCTAGACCTACCCTTTTTCCTAGCAACCCTAGAGTGATTCTTGATATATTTTTCATGTCCTCATAAGGAAATTGGTAGATATATCCTCCAGATAGCATGTTGAGGGTTTCCATTACATCCTCTGTGATCCCTAAAAGAAGAGAAAGATTGAATGACTTGAGATCAATGGTACAATTGGCCCTCCTATAATTGAGTTGAAATATTTCCTCATAGTCCTCTAAATATTCTTCACGTCCAAGGGTCATCCTAAAGATTTCCTCCTTTGTTTCTTGGGACCTATAGTAATTTTGATATTTTTCATTGAAGACTTGTTGCATTTGGGCCCAATAGTGATACTACCTCCAGGTAAGCTCATAAACCAACACAAGGCTGCATCTTTGAGGGTAGAAGGAAACAACTTCATCTTCTACTCTTCATAGGCATAGTCATAGGTCCTATAGACAACAAAAACCTCAAATATTAAGGTGTTAGGATCCTCATAGGTTAGGCCATTGAAATGTGGAAGGGTAGCAAGGCTTGTATTTTTCATTCTAGTCTCTCCATTAGCTTCTCTGATAGGGAAAATTTCATTCTTCCTATTTTCAAACATAGTTTAGGTAGGTGAGATAGGTTATTCTTCTCCTAAGGGTTCTTCAAAACTTTCACATTCCTCACCTAGAGGCTCTTCTAAATCCCCTATATTCAAAAAGGGAAGTTCATAGTCATTGAAGAGGAATGAAGCTTGATTTCTTGAGGGGGTGGGGATTTTTGGTAAGAACCTCCCTTGGTTATCTCTACTTCTATGAGGTATGAAAGAACAAGTTTCTTTTTGAATTTTTCACATTTTTTTTCAAAGCAATAAGATTGATGTAAAAAAAAAAAAAAAAACTCTTAAGAAGAAACAACACCTACTTAGACACCTCCCCAACAACGACACCAAAAAATGATGAGCCCTAGCATTTCACCAAGGATGTTGCAATTCCCAAGGGACTCTCAACTTCAATTATTAAATTCGGGTTTGTACAAACTTAGGGGTGATAGTGCTATATGCAAAGAAAGTTAGGTTCTACTCATGTCACTCATATTCATGAAATCATATCGAGGTGTTCAAAGACCACTACAACTAATTATAGAAAAACTTTTTATGAAAGAATAAATGAACATGATTCTAACTACAAAGGTGAAAATTTCATTCATCAAATGTAAATGATAATTTAAATTGCATGAGAAAAAGAGGCTAATCTATTTGCATAAATAAATCATGCTACTCTAATTTCACACTTGATTTAAATAACTAACCTACTTTGCGTGCATCATTTATCTACTCACATTTTCTTGAAAATGAGGAATCCAATTTTTAACATGATTATGGAGAAAAATACTAATTCTAACTATGTTTTCTATTTGATGGTTACAGTGATGAAAGGATGAGGTTGGAGTGGTCGTATAGTCTTCCCTAATCATCAAATCACAATGTGGGGGGAATTATTCAACTTAACTATGCCAAAGCCAAAATATGGAGAAAAATTGGTTGAAGAAAACAATGTTACAGGGTTGCTACAGGAGGTCCTCTATTGCTACAGGAGGCCCTATTTTGCTACAAGAGGATGTCAAATATATTTTTAAGGATATAAATTGTGTCTTCAAGGTAGAGGAAGATGGATGGAGGTAGAAGGAGGTGAATGAAGGGTGTGGGAGCCCCTTGGCCAAGCCTAGTACCCCTGATATGCCTATCTTGCACCAAAGTTGATGCCCACATTGTCCTTCCTTTACCCTAATAGAGTGAATTCTAAGACAAAATTTGGAAGCAAGGTGAGGTGTCTAGGAGGAATATTAAAGGGTCCATGTGGATGTGGAAAGGTATGCCCACCCCTGAAGACCAACACAGTTCCTATAGCTAGCCAAATACATGCATCAAATGATCATTATTGCAACAAAATAAATAATCATGGAAAACACGATTTGAATTTTATTAAGATATATTTTGCACCAACTTTGATGCCCATGGTGTTGTTATTATAATATTTGTATAATTCTTGTAATAATTGTTTATTTGTTAACTAGTAAGGGTTGATTGTTTCTTGGGTCAATGAATAATAAGAAAAAAAATGTTTGGTACTGTTGAGGTCTTGAATTCAAAATATATTTGGACCAGTTCTATAATATTCATACATCCCGGCCCTAAATTGGAAATGATAGTTAATAAAAATTAACCATTAAAGATATATGATACAATTGAATTAGTAAACTTGTAAGAAATAATCATGAGATCTCTTAGATGTTTCAGAGATCATGTATGAGTATTGTCAAAGTAGTGAAGGACGCATCAAGTTTAGAATTAAGATTTGCTTATTCCTTGTGGGGTTTTAGTTGTTATAATTTGCATTAGGTGATGGTGGGTTTCATTTCTCATTATGATCGATGGTTACTAAGTCTCCTACAATTTGATATGTTGCTCATGTTTATATCATTTAAAAATTTGTTCACTTTTAAAGAAACTTTTCCATAATGAAGCAAAAAAAGACAAAACATATCAAATAAATTCCATTGAAATGCTTACCTTGAGTCCATGGGATATAATTTGTTGACTTGGTGCTTGATTTTCCCAAGGAAAATATAAGTTTTTGTTTATTAATAAAAATTAAAAGTTACATTGTGTAGATGCATAAAGCATCTAGGAGTTGTCCTGTGGGACCAGTGTGCATGACACACATATAGTAGTGAAGATACCAAAAAATAGAAATAGAAATAAAGTTCCAAATTGCAAGAAAAAATGGACTTTTCTTTGTTTCCTTTTTTCTTTTGGACTTTTTTCTAGACCCCGAGTGTTGGAGCAGAAGTAATAATTGCCAACTCATTGTTTCTTGTAAGGTTTGGGGCATCTTTGTCTGAGTCAGAACTTTCAGATATATGAGATTTCTTGGTTCCACCTATGCCTTGATTGTTGTTATTCCTCTCTACTTGGATTTCGAGAATCGGAATGAGTACCGAGTTGTTTAGATTCTCTAATTGTTTTTTATGTTCTTCCTCCTTTACTTATCCCACCTCTTGAGGTCCTTGTTGTTTTTATGTATCATGATGTTGTTGGGTTTCATCCATTTATTCATCCTCGTCATCTGATGATGGGGATTCTAGGAATTTCCATCCCTTTTTATTTTGTGTTCTCTTCTTTGTTCTTTTCTTTTCTTATTTTCATGTGTTTTGCAAATGCCCTGTATGATGGAAAACCCTGCATCCAAAATCAATTCAAAATCTAACCATTGTATCAACTTGAAATCTTTTTCTATCAAGTTTATACAATCCAGGAGACATTTACTTAAATCCATATCCACACAAATACGAGCAAAGGTGAAGATCCATTTTCCCATTCTTTCTCGATCCATCTTTAGGAACCTTCCCAATGAGTTTACGAGACCTTTTAAGACCCGATGGTGCCAAAAATGAAGTGGAAGGTTATGTAACCTTACCCATACCAGCATTTTTGTAACCACCGTTGACTTTGCATCAAAACCAAGAAACCATGGGGTTACAAAGAGACCCACCCTTCCATAGAACCATGGTCCATCATTTATGACATAATTGTAATATTTTTGGGTATCAAACTAAAAAAAAAAAAAAAAAAACTTTTGCAGACATGTAAATATTGCAATATCTGGTCCATTTAAGGTAGATCCATTCACTTAACCCTTCATATTTTGGCCAGAAACCATTAAATCGATAAATGATGACATTTGCTTGTAAAATATGGAAGAGACCACTTACTTCTAGTAATTAAATGGACAGATCTGGTGTTTTTTCCATATTTTATGTGATGTATGAACCTGGGATTTTCATATTTGGGGTTTGTTTGTCCTATCTGGCAACTTTCCCTCTTAATGCACCTTTAAAAGAAGCCTAACCCTTGTATGTCATTGATGATCTAGCTAGTGTGCTTGCTCCTCAGGCACCGCCTTGTAATCTTAAATTCTGGATAATGGTGGAATTTCTTTGAATCCCATAATCTTTCAAACAGATCTCTTCCTGCCACACTTTCCCAAAGAAAATCAAACTTTGTGATGAAGAAGAAGGACTTGTGGCATTTTGGTCTTTTTTCTTTAGATCTATTACAAGATCCATATCATTATTGTTTTCCCAGAAATGATTTTCATAAAAACCTGATATAAGTCCTCTAGATATAATATCGACTCTTTTCCCTCTGTGCTTGAAGGTTGGGTCCATATCCCCGGACTGGAAAAAATATTTCTCTTCTCATCCTTTTCTCATTCCATCTGATTGTACCCATCACTGTTGAATGTGGGTTTTTTCTTTGTATACAACATATATCCATTTCTTATACATGGAAACACCATTGCAGAGTTGTAGGAGGTCTCAAAAACGGAAAGCATGTTTTCTATGTCCCATCTTACCTCCCATAAGCAGATATAGGTGATTTGGCATGAACAATAGATGAAAATCATCTCGATATCCTCTCTCGATGGTGCCAAAATTAGAGAACCCAAAAGAATCCTTCCTAATGGTTTATGTGTCTTTCTCTTGATAGAGATTTCTTCTGCATCTTCCAATACAAGGTTCATGTACTCATGAAATTTGATGATGCATCCTTCAATTCTCAAATCCTTTTGTTCAAACAACCAAATCTAAATGTGAGCTTTTCTCTGCATGCAGTGAAAGATCAAATTGTTGGGATAGGTCACAATCCTTTGCACTCGAGTATTCACCATCGTCTCCCTCTTGGTGCTTGATGTATACCAAGGATAAAACATTTCTCTCAATAAAATCTAAATCCACACCACACTAACCAAAATGGTGAAAAAAGGTGGGTTGCAAGTTCACAAGAATCAGTCACACTGGGAAGGCATGCACATCCATCATAACATGCATGCACTTTTGATCCTTGTCAACTAAGCAACCTAGCTAGTGCCTCGGTTGGAATTTTAGGGATTACCAAGCTTTGATTTCTTGGAACATGTGCATGCTCTTAGGAACATGCATAGATTATTTATGGCCTCATTTCCACTTTTGGGTGCATCATTAGCATGTTAGGGCCTACACTCATTGTTATTTTGAAAATGTGCACTCATTATTGAAAAATGCTCCTAAAACATCAAAGATGGAAAGTACAATTAACAATTGAACGAGAATTGAGACTATAGGGTTATGAACACATACATAATTTTAATAATGTGATGACCCCATTTCCACTTTTGAGGGTGTCATTATCTTGAAAGCACACATATAAAATTACTTAGGAAATTATAGCCAAATATTTTGTGAAATAAATATTAGTTTAGAACCAAATAAGTATTAAGTATTAATATTTACAATAAAATGGTCGTTTCTATTCATTGTGGGCTCTTATATATCCCAAGCTACATGTTTCAATTCACTGAGCTATTGGAGTATGGATCCCATGGATGGGAATTTCCATCTAAGGTTGTGACATTGAAATTTGTATCACAAACATTAAAATGTCACCTCTGTGGCCAAACTTGTCATTGATACCATGGAATGTGATATCACACCCATGAACTGCTTTTAATTTTGACCTTATCATGGTATTTCCCCATCAGTATGATTGAAATGTACAACATATTGTCATACTTGAGAGTAACATTCCCACCAAACATAAGAACCATTACAAATTCACACCTTTGAGACCACCCCCAATTCATTATCACTCCATCTTCTATTTCAAAATGACGATGTTGTACAAGTAACTAACTTCAAGATATTGAGCCTTATGTATTTCACATAGTCATGGAGGAGAATGCTTATTAGCCACACTTCCTTGCATACAAATATTTTTTAGAATATCTTAAGGATGTGCTTGAAGAACCTTGCAACCTCCTTCCTATGTTGTCAAAAAAACATTCAATGGGTATTACCTTAAGATTCTTGCCACCCACTTCCCTAGCCTATAGCCTCTCTCCCATAAGGAAAAGATTAATAAGGCCCAAATTCATAAATCATTCATGTAGGGAAGCGTCTATCCCAAATCCTCTTTGAGTGGCTAACCGAAATCACCATTCTTATGGAAGAATGAAATGAATGGTGCGTGGTCATTGAGTAGAGGGAATTGATTTAAATAAATTTAAGAATCATTATCCCATTCACACCACATCCAACAATTCTTTTTTACTTCCACGATGCCAAATATTTCAACAAGATGGATTTAAACTTTGTATATCATTAAATTTTGATGATGCATTGTTTAAATAAATAAATAAAATAAAATAAAAAATTATGGAGAAAATGGAATTTTACGAGTGACTTGACATGCATTTTGGTCTATAGAACACCCTCATTATTAGTATATATATGTGCTATAAATGGTATCTTTTCCATGAACTTGGCCAATTCTGTTAGTAATGTACTTTTATGGTATCTAGATGGTTCGCTACACTTGGTAAAACTATTTGGAACACTTATATTTACTTTTAGAATTGTTGCCACATTAATAGAAGATTTAGGTTGAAAGGAAGCTCTATTTCCTTTTAAGTACTAGTATTTATCATAAAAATCATTTTCAATCTTTCTTTTTTCACATAATTGAACTTTATTGGACACATAAACTTTTCCTAAAATTTTATGTCACATTATTCAATTGTTACAATTTTTTTTTCATGCAGTATTTCAAATAATGTATATGGGCCAAAATAATATTTGTAAACTACTTATGAATTCACAATGAAGATATGTTTTAGAAATTTAGGAAAAAAAAAAAAATCATAGCCATTATTTTTCTTTCCTAGATGGGTTTTTCATATAATTATCCCTGCAATCCATATGGCCATTAATGAATCATGAATGGGAATATTTTATCTCCATTTTCAACCTCGATTAGATCGAGATTCAATATATCAGTTCTATGTTCCCTTTCGAGGTATTTGAGATTGAAGTTGGAATAAATTATTTGGGCTTTCATCTAAAGCCAAACTATAATGAAAGGAAGATGGGAAGTGGTTGATTGCAAAATTGGATAAAAAAACTTGAAATGTTGGAGCTTTCAGTGGCTTTCTAGAGCAAGAGGAATGGTCTTAGTTAAATATGTTCTTGAATCCATTCCAATATACTCAATATGTTTAGTCCAAATTCCAAAGGGAAATATGGATAAATCTTAGAGGATTTATTTTATGTTCTTATGGGAAAAATCTCAAGATCAATTCATCATTTTCTAGGTGAATTGGTCTGACCTTGTTGTGCCAAAATTGTTGAGCATATGGGGCTTAAAAACTATTTTCATTTTTTCCAAGGCTCATCTACAAAGTGTAGGTGGAACCTATTATCTAACACTACCTTTCGACTTAGGTTATATCTGAAAAATACATTTTTCGATGTTCCTTGAATGAGTTAGTGTGGCTTTACAACAAGTCAAGATAGAATATATCAGTGGTTTGGTGGGTTGTATTAAACTCTTTCAGTATAATCTCCAGTGGACTAGCTTGGAAGATTGGTAATGGGGAAAATTTTTGGCTGGGTATGGACCCTTGCCTAGGGAGAAAAAATACTCATCGAATGTCACAAGTTCTCATCAATAGACTCAAGGATCAAGGTTTATCTAGAATTGCACATGTCAATAATCCAACTCGACCCTCACTATGGAATCAGGATTGCTTGTCTATTAAATATTTAAATCTTCAGGGGGATTGTTAGCCTTGTGGGAAAATGGTCCAAAAATGGATCCAAGGATGCCCTTTAAAGTCTCCATAAACCAGCAAAATCATACCAATGGATCCAAATTTTCTCTTAAAGTCTTCAAAATATTCACTAAGATCATCCAAAGAGCGAAACCATCACATGCCGAGAGCCCTTGGAAGGGCATAAAAACACTATCGAGAGGCTAAAACACTCCAAAACAGTGAAAAAACAAAGTATTACAAGCATAAATGTTGGGCAGCAGAAGCCCCACGTAACAGTCATGGGGCACAAAGCCCAGATTTTTTTATAGAGATAGGGTAAAGACTTCGCAGGATGCGCAGAGCATGAATTGCAATAAGTCAAGTCAAAGAGTTGTCCGCCCAAAGATAATGTAAAGGAATGTAAGTTGAGTCAGCCCACCCATGGTCCGCGGACCATGGAAAGGCATAAACAGATCGAGGCTCTATGGTTAGGGGTAGTTGGTTTTGGCATGAATAATCTGAATTGTAATGGGTTCATGAGCTAAGAAGTTTTGGAGCATATGTAAGTCCAAGTCAAGAGTGTTGGTGGGTAGATAGATGCTCTACAGCTGTGTGCGTAGAGGCCTCGTAGAGTTTGCAATTGTGTGTGTGGACCCTTGCAGTTGAGTGCACAGGGTAGATATGGTTGTATTGACGAAATATTTGAATAAAGATAAGTTGATTCCAAATTACTGTGTCCAAACTGAACTATTGTGGATCTGATTGATTTATGATTAATATTTCTGTTAAACCGGTATGCGTATGCTTATGTTCTGGGTTAATTCAAATCTATATCTCTTTTGAATGTGTGCACTAGTTATCTTGATTAAATGTTTGCTTAAAGACAATCATAAGTAGATCTGATCTATAATACCTCGTTAAGTAATTAGTATTGAGGAATAGCTTGGTTTCAGATCTGCGTGCAAGAAGAGAAGCATAAGGCTGGAGGACGATGCACGAGCCCTCCAAACCACATCAAGACATCCCAAGGGTGTGGAAACATGGTTCTAGTACCCTCCCCTACTACCTCGGGTGAGACCTCATTCCGCGCTCTGCGAGCTGTTGCTGAAAGGGCTGATAACTGCGGGATTTGTTTGGCTAATTAACTCTTTCGAACCTGGGTCAGGCCCATATAACCCAAAAAATGGTTCCGTTGTCGGGACCGAGATCTACCTAAGGGATGTCTGATGTCAAAACACTAGAACCTTACAAAGAAAGAGCTTGAAGAGAGGTTGGATCTGAAGCTCGAAGAGTTCATGGTTCAGGAAAACAGAAACCTACAGATATCGAAGGAATATTGGTTGGACCACTATATATACACAGATATCCACGAGATCTTCTTTGCAACATTTCTAATAGAGTTGTATGAGTGGATCGCGAGGTTAGCTAACAACATGGGAAGGTGTAGACTAGATCATCTTATTGTGTGGACTCCAGAACCAGTGCACAGGCTAGAAGCCATCGAAGATAAAATCGCATGCACAATAGATCATTGGCTAGATCGGGTAATAGGAGGATTTATTACTGAGTTCGTGATAGATACAACCGTGAGTTATAGTGAGGCAGAAAGGCGATTTCTCCAAGGACCGTGGGGTAAGTATATCAAATCATTGAATACTTGGATTAAAATTTTGTTGTGCGAAAAAATAGATTATGTGCATCTATTGATGTCTGGAGTAATGTGGAGCGGAAGAGGTTACCGAGGAACAGGAGGGGTAGATAACAGTCCTCTGATTTCTATCTCATGGGAGAGTGAGGAGGAACTTGCAAGGCTCTCACCGAGAAGTGCAGACTGGTTGATTAAGGAGCGTTTCCCACTAATGCCACCTCCGTCCATGCCACCACCCGCTTCACCTACATCAAATCCGTCTACACCGACACCAACCCCACCTCCACCCCCTCCACCACCAAAAGTTTGGATGGCGAATGCAGTCCAACTGCCGATATTTAAAGGTGTAGGAAATGAGGAACTAGGCCGATTCTGGTTTGTGATAAGATCTGTATGGGACGGTCAAGGCATCACAGATGATAACATCAAGAAGGCTACCCTATTTAGCGTGTTGCAGGACCGTGTGGTGACATGGTACATGAAATACTCAAGTGATCAGCCAAATGTGGGAATAGCAACAATCCAGGACGCGTTAAACAAGGAATTTGGTTAACCAAAGTCAGAAGCACTGTTGGTTATTGGGTTCAAGGAAATTGTAATGTTGCTTGGTGAAACCCCGTGGGATCTGGATTAGAGGTTGAAAAGCACCATCCACGAGGCAAAGATGACACTGTCGGATGCACATTACTACACTTGGTTTGTGGCGTCATTGACACCACATCTAAGAACGGCTCTGTCACAACAAAAGATCTCAAACCAGGCTGAAGCATTGGAGACAGCAATGAGGTTGCATGAAACCCCAATACAAGATCCAACGTTGGGAGTACAGCAGATCCAAGCGCAAATACAAAACCTATGTCTAGAAATGTGAAGTTTAAAACAAGGGCATTCACCTCAATCAGAAGTATAGGAAGAGTTGTGGTGCATCAAATGTAAGGGCCAGGGTCACGATAAGGACCATTGTCTGATCTTCATGAACTATGTGGCAAAAGGGGGACCAATATCGTTGCAACCAGAGGTACAAGATGGGCCAAGCACAGTGCCCGCACTTTGATGCGCAATTTGTCAAGTGGGAGGAAAGCATGTCATGGACAATTGTCATCTATTGCAGAACCTAAGACAACCCCCCCCCCCCCTCAACAGTTATTTTGCAACTTCTATAGGACGGTGGGCCACAATGAAAGAAATTTATGCAGTTACGAGATTTTGATGGATCAAACACCTTCTTATAGGATGCAGATGGAGGCACATGGGCAGGATCCCATTGTACCACTCACACGAGGAGGATACCAAGGACACAGACAGGATCGCGGGCAAATGGGACTTGGATGGGGACAAGGACAATTAAATTGTTGTAATTATGGAGGACTAGGGCATTACGCGCGTGACTGCATGAACCCGACTAAATCCCATTGCCCATACTGTTACCAATTTTATCACGAATTAGTCGATTTCCCCACGCTTATTACTCAGATGCGGGAAAAGGGGGTGCTTCTAGCTAACCCAACTCAGAACATCCAAATGATGAAGGCTGAACCACTCATGGAAGATCCTAACGTGAATATGATGCTCAGAAGTGGCGCCGCTACAGGGGAGGATAAGGGGAAGAAGCTAGAGGAGGATACATGGGTCAGTAAGCCCCCCTCAAAACAACCAGAATTTGATTTAGAGCATGCGAAGGAAACCTTTATGGAAGCTAAGAAGAACTTCATGGAAGCTTCTACTTCAGGCAGAAAGGATCATCTAGGACTAGAGAAGGATACTTCTATGCTAACCACCTTTGTAGAGACATGCATGAAGTTACTCACTGATGCTAGAGCAGTGAAGGGACTGCAAGAATTGATAACTAGATGCATGGGAGCAGACGAACCGTGAATGATCCGGAAGTTAGGTAAACATCCTTTGTGCACCGGCCCAAAATGCGATTGATTGTCCAGATTGGGGACTATGAGATGGAAAAGGTCGTTTTGGATTTAGGGTCCGACACAAATATCCTACCGAAACAAACTTGGGAGCGCATGGGCAGGCCCACACTGAAATGGTCCCCGATCTAATTACAAATGGCTAACCAACAAAATAACCTGCCCAGGGGAAGACTGCATGGGGTTACAGTAGACATTGATGGCGCTAGCACACAAACTGATTTTGAGGTCATAAAAATTGTAGATGACAGTAACCCATATCCTGCATTCTTAGGGATAGATTGGGAACGGATATGAATGGAGTCATCAACCTCAAGAAATGAAAAATGACATTCGAAAAGAAATCTCTCCGCGTAGTGGTTCCGTTGGATCAAACTGAAGGGGTGCACTATATTGAGCCAGTGTGCGATGAAGACAATGATGGTGAATTAGACTGTATCTACCAGATCACATCACAAGATCAGGACCGGGTAAATCCAACAGCAAATGGGAGACTCTCATGGGATCGTGATAGTTCTTGCATGTCAGACTCAGATGAAGAGATTGAATGATGGGAGAACCGACTACATGAAGTAACCACACTAAATTGTAACAGGATGGTAATAATAGGGGCAAAGGAGCAGCCAGCTGATGTGATTGCCACAATACCAAAGGAACCAGTCAATCAATGCAAATCAACAAAGTCGAGACCAAATCCGCCGGAAGTATCTGCGGAGGCTCCATGCGTAACCATGGCTTCAGGAAAGGGTGCATTCCCAAAGATGCGAAGGAAGTGTCGTGGATGTGGAAGGCAAGTGCGTGCATGGATTAGAGAGCAAAACAAGGTAAGCATCCATCGCCAGCATAGGCTGCTAGTGTATGATGTGCAGACACCCAACCAGCTTAGAATTAGCAGCCCAAAGCTACCACAGTGAACCAGTTCACCATCAGTCGATGACAAGGTCAGCAAGGAACCAAGAGGAATCATGCACAGTCGCCACCCGATAAAGCAACCCAATGAGAAGTTGCGGATACCGTGGGTTTGATGGGCCTGTAATAGAAGGCAGAAGGAAGCCCAGAAAAAGTAGGGTAACCACAAGCCTCGCGACATCAACAAACCATGGGCACGGCCAAGAGAGCGAAGCGCGCTAAGAAGGGGAGGACTCACCAGGATGGCACGTAGCAATGCCCATGGAAGCCACACCAGTCGGCACATAAGGAGACTAGGCCCGGTCGGGTATCCCACAGAATGAGAACAAGTTGTGGCCCTGCTATCATGGTTGCACCTGCACCTACGGGAGAACACACCCCACACAATGGCACATAACGAAAGAACGGCTACCCAAGCACGTGAGAGGTGCTCGCAGCCCGGGCTAGCAGCGAAGCTGAGGAACCGCACCGAAGGTGCGACCACCTGAATAGCTATAGAAAATATAGTCTTAGTGCCCCAAGTATTTGAAAGAAGGCTCGAGACTATAAACAAGTATGCAGGAAGTCGACATGGCAAAAAGGTTCTCTACCAAGACTTTCAATCCACAAGATCACAGCTGCGCTTAGAGGACTGCACTACCGTGCGGAAAGGTCAAAAGGTGACCATTAACACCACAGTTCCTGACAGGAAGTTTAAGTTGTGGCAGGGAGGAGCGGGCGACAGGTCATTAAGATGGGAGGTCCAAGTTAGATCTGAAAATATTTACCATTTTAACATTGGTACTAAACTTGAAATGGAGGGAAGAAATTTTTTCAAAATTACATACTTATCTCATAACCTGTGGACGGAACTAGAATATTGGCACTTTGAACCAGTGAAGAACAGTGAGCACTAGGCTACCAGGCACCCCATGAGTACCATGGCCAAAACTCGAGCACAGTTTATGGAGGAACTGCAACTAAATCAGGAAGAGCCAGAGGACGTGACCCAGGTCCCCGAGGTTCCAAAGTCCCCATGCACACCCCGACCTAGGAAGAACAAGAAAATGATAGGGATAGTCTGGGCCTCACCAAGATTCAACAAAATATCAGCAGTCAACAAGGGCAAATCAGTCACCACTGAACCGAACGAGGATGATGATGATCTACAAGCCTTGATTGACCAAATTAACACACAAGCTAAGGAAGAAGACGATGCATTCCAACTCCCGTCACTACCTTCATATCTCTCTCCGTGGAATGGGACGACCAAGCTACCGAAGGACTTAGACACTACAAAGACTATGCTCCAAACCCCACTTCTTCAAGATGAAATAAGGTTCGAGGGGTTGATGTTAGGGCACGTTCTGAGCATTAAGTTCGAAGATTGGGACCTTGCAGATAGCAACAAGTTCCCTAAGTTGGCCGAAGACAAATTATTATCGCGGAAGTGGTTACTAAGTGTGGAGAAGGTGATATTACTCAATCTAAGGTGGATACCTCACTATCACCATGCGACCATCACCATATTTGTGATCCTACAGCTGCTATATCTCATACATGATGGGTATTTATGGTTGGAAGAGTTGATTCCGATCACAGCCGAATTAACCTACTGAATTACACACCTGCCGCTTAAAGGGAATGACCCCACCAACATAGCAGGAACAAGTAGTGAGGTAGGCCTCACCAAAACAATGAAGGCGAAATACCAGCTTGAAAAAGGAAAGCGGGGGTATGTCATAGCAAGCATCAACGACTGCATAGTATGAGTCACAACTCAGCTACTAGCTAGTAAACTCATGAGGAAGTGTCACACAAATGAGGTGCCAGCTCTTATCATTGTGCTGGCGAGGCAATGTGTCGAAGGGGTTCAATTCCATTGGGCTCAGTTTTTATGCGACGACTTTCTGACCAATTGTCAAGAAGCACAGGACAAAGGTAAGACATTTCATTATGCATGGTTTCTCTCATCAATCCTTTTGGTTACAGGAGAACTGTCGCAGGATAGCTAGTTTCCCAGCATTGAAGATAATCTACCCGAAGCAATGTGGTATACATTGCTCTGGGCTACAAAGGACGTAGCAAGGGTTTCTGAAATCCAGGTATTTTGGACCTTCATGGAAAGGAATATATGGACACGGATTGCTCGAAGACCATGGATCTCTCCCATGATATACAACAATTTCCAAAGCACGGCCGAGTTCAAAGCAGACATACATCACTTTTATATCTGGGCACGAAAGGATCCAAAGCGATCATGGGTTACACTTCTGTTCATTACAATAGATGATGCCATTTACGCAGTATTATCAGCATGGCCTCCAGAATGGCGCACCCCAGACAAGGTCATTTTAGACAAGATGGCATCACAACAGCAGAAGAAGGAACACCAGTAGCAACTCACTCAACTGGCCGAAAAGACATGTCAGGAACAAAAGGCTACCTCGCAGCAGGAGACTACCAAGAACCTGACAACATAAGAGACCCCGACAGATCAGGAAATGGACTTGGAACAGGACCCACAACAGGAAACAAAGATGCAGGACCACAGGGACTAGGTCAAGTGGCCGCGCGGTAAGGAATCACTGCCTGCACACAAAAAGTCCAAAACAACAAAGGCTCTAGAGAAATAATTTCGTGATAACAACCAGCCAACAAGTAATGGCCCCATCGGTGCATTAGCAGAGCTAATTATAGAGTAGACAACTGTGTTGGGGGAAATCCGAGCGTAGTTACAGGCATTACAGGTGCAACCCCTAGGCAGGGCCACACTACATATAGCAGCAAATATAGTCAGAGCTGAGCAGATGGTGTGCACACACACACCAAACACCTTACCATTGCCAACAGGTGTTTTCCTAGCTAAAGCCGTGGGCGAAGAACATCATTGGAGAATCAATCTAGCCGCCCTGCTAAGGGAAACACTATACCAACTACAAGAGGGGGTCACTAATGAGCTTCGTGCCAGGGAAGGTAGCGCCCTCCACACCTTGACCGAGAAGAAGGAAAAGTTGGAACAGGTCACTCTCCAGCATGATGACTTGGTTGCACACTATCAGGAAGTCGAACAAGCTGTGACGGAGGCATGTAGTACAGTACTAGAGCTAGCTATCCCCAAGGAACTTCCACCAGTTACCAAGATTCAGCGCATGGCCACAGGAGTCTGTATAGCCCAAGAGGCAGTTGCAAAAGCCCAGGGGGAACTAACTTTACAAATTGCGGAGCTCAGACTCAAGTTGCAGCAAATCACATCTCCGAAACTTCAAGAACGGCGCCGTGGTGAAATTCAAGCCAAACTCGAAATGATGAAGAGTGTTGTTCGCAAGTGCTCAAGACTATTAGATCAGTCTCTGGTTATGCTCACATCCCTCTAGGAAGACCCAACTATATAGTGAGTGGAAACTAAGGCGCGCGAGTTGTAGCAAACCTATGACGCAACTCAAGGGGTCGCAGAGACGGTCGCTCTCACACAGTGGTTGGCCAAAATGAAGGAGGCCCAGGCTCTCAAGGCCCAAGTTGATGTTGTGCGGCAATAGGAGGTAGTGCTTAAAGAACACATCCAACCCTGTCTCGATTTAGCGTCTCTACAACTATTGAAGGAAAGTTAGCACATATCCAGGTAGTATGTGATACCGAGCAAGCAACTGCAAGTGATACAAATGCATCAGCAGCTCGCTTGGAACAGGTACAGAGGCTCGCAACAGAGTTTGTTGAAGGTACACGCCACGTACAGAACTTGCTAACCGATCTACACACTAAGATCACCACAATCGTCGTGTGACTTGGGATGAGTCATGATGATTGTGTCGGGGGACTATTGGGTAGCAGAAACCCCATGTAATGGTCATGGGGCACAAAGCCCAAAATTTTGGGTAGAGATAGGGTGAAGACTTCGCGATATGTGCGGAGCGTGAATTGCAATAATTCAAGTCAAAGAGTTGTCCACCCAAAGATAATGTAAAGAAATGTAAGTTGAGTCGGCCCACCCATGGTCCGTGGACCATGGAAAGGTATAAATAGAGCGACGCTCTATGGTTAGGGGGTAGTTGGTTTTTGGCATGAATATTCTGAATTGTAATGGCTTCATGAGCTAAGAAGTTTTGGAGCATCTATAAGTCCAAGTCAAGAGTGTTGGTAGGTAGATAGAGGCTCTACAGTTATGTGCACAGAGGCCTGGTAGATTCTTCAGCTATGTGCGCGAACCCCTGCAGCTAAGTGTGCATGGTAGATCTAGTTGTATTGATGAAAGAGTTGAATAAAGATAAGTTGGTTCCAAATTACTGTGTCCAAAATAAACTATTGTGGATCTGATTGATTTATGATTAATATTTCTATTAAACCGGTATGCGTATGCTTATGTTTTGGTTTAATGCAAATATGTATCTCTTTTCAATGCGTGCACTGGTTATCTTGATTAAATGTTTGCTTAAAGACCATCATAACTAGATCTGATTGATAATAACTCATTAAGTAATTAGTATTGAGGAATAGCCCGGTTCTGGATCTGCGCGGAAGTAGAGCAACGCAAGGTTGTAAGATGGTGTGTGAGGCCTCAGACCACATCAAGACATCCTAAGGGTGCGGAACCTGGTTCCAGCACCCTCCACTACTACCTCAGGTGAGACCTCAGTCTGCGCTCTGCAGGCTATTGCCGAAAGGGCCAGTAGCTGCAAGATTTGTTTAGCTAATTAACTCTTCTAAACCTGGGTCAGGCCCATATAAGCCAACAATAAACATGGCAACACACAACTGTCATTAGATCTGGCTGATCAACGGCCCAGATCTAAGCAGCTAATCGCATGGGTTATGGCCATCTGAGGCAATCAGAGTAGAGTTGCGATGGGATCGGGCCGATCGATATGCTGATCACCAATATCGGCAATATCGCTATCGATGGGAACATATGCCATGTTATATGAAGGACCCGGGGAGTGAGTGATGTGCGATTGCGATTTATTGCATCACTATATCGCATCGGCACTATACCATGGATGGGACCTATGCACAAGCATATGTGCGACCCGATGACCAGACCCGACAGTGTTATATATGAGAGTTCATAAATTTTGAAGTCCGTAGGAAGGCCTATTTTAAACGCATTTTAATGTATTTCGTTATATAACGAAATAAAAAGGGGAACATGGTATCGCCAATTGTGATGAAGCCCGGACCCAAAAGGGTTCAGGAAGCAAAATATATATATTTTCAAATCCGCAAAAGCCCATTTTTTAATGTAGTTTGTGTGTTTTCGTTGTTTAAATGAAATATAAAGGAACATTTGGCTAGCGCCAATTGCGATGAGTCCCAAACCCGAAAGGGTCCAGGAAGTGAAATATATAATATCTAAAGTCCGTCAAAGCCATTTTTCATACTTTTTCAGTGTTTTTAGGTATTCCGGAATACAAAGAAAATACACAAGGCTAGGCCATCAGCGACTCGCGATAGCGACCCCAAAGGTGGACTCGATGGATATAAACCATTTTTTAGGACTTTTGAACTCTGAAAAGGACACAGAGGGGCGGGATTTCTCAGTGTTGCTGTGTTTTATGTTTAAAACATAAATATTCATTATTTTCAATAGAGGTCCACAATAGGTCAGCGATGTTCTGTTTTAACAGAAAGCATGCATTTTTAAATCATTGAAAGGGTCACAACACATGCAGTTCCTCCCCAAACTGGCATAGAGGCCAAGAAGCAGCACAGTGCATCAATAGCCTAGTGCAGCTCATCAAACAAACATCATGGAGCATCTCTGGCATGAGACAGCTCCCAAACAACACATCAAACTACCTGAAGGTGGTTATTCCTCTGTCAAAAGGTGAAAACCTCTCAGCCATGCTTGCCATAGAGGGAATAAAATAGTTAAGGGAGAGATCAGACAAGATTAAGACTCTGAGCCTCTTAGAGCTCAGGAGCATTGTAAAAAGGCCTATAAAAGGCCAGAAACTAAATGTAACAAAGTTTCAACTTCTAGATATTGTTCCTCCTATGTTCCTTCAAGCTTCTCATCTTCATTTTAGCAATATAAAATTCTTTTGCTATTATATGTTCAATGTCCATTCTATTTATTGTTCTATGCTTGCACTTGAATAGGTTATTTAGGTTTTCTATTGTGTCTAATGCTAGATAACTGTCATCTTATCTCTGCATTGATAAATTAGATTGGCAAGTCTCATTTACTTCCTGTAGCTACCCATTCATATGTTTTTATGTGTGCAATCTGCTGGTACAATCAGTATTCTCAATCTATCCATTGAATTTATAAATTATTGAGCATTAGTGGTCTAAAGCCTTGTGTTGGTGAGAGTGTACATGCATTTCTTGAGTGAGAATAGAGCTAAAATGGTTATTTGACTTGATCCAAACCATCATCCATTCTAATAGTTCTGAGAACAATATTGAAGATTATATGTTACCAGGCATCTCCAAGTTGCAACCTAGGAGAGTTTCCTAGAGTCCCAACATAATTGGCGTCATTGTCGGGGAGAGGAAACTGAAGCTCAACTTCCCTGGGAAACGACACAGATCTAGCTTTGATGATAGACAAAGTCTGCGAACAGTTCTAGTTGTAATCATCTATTTAGTGACTCTACTGGAGGTCGAACCTCTTGGCAACTCGACTTCATAGTTCTGGCTCAGTTTGTGAGGCATACTCAAAGAAATCCTCAGAAGCTACAAGCTGACCTAGTACCTGACCCTAAAAAAATCCATCAAAGAGAGAAAGGTATTGCAAAAAGGAGAATTAGGTTCAGATAAACCTAAACAAACTTCTATATCTCTTCAAGATTCATAAAGCTCCTAATTCTTTAGGTTCTCCTTTTGTTGTAATCTCAAAGGAAACCTTACCTCCTATCCATCATACTCCTTTAGTCTTGTTGGTCACCCCTCAGCTCCCTATCATTCATACTTCCAGTACTCTTATAGCCACCACAACTATGGCAGGACCGTAAGCACCCACCAAAATGGAAAGAATCATAACTGCTAGGTATGGACCTCTAATACTGCCCACTCCTTTGAATGCCATGCCTACTAGAGAATATTAGAAATATAGGCCTAAGTTCACTGGGACTGAAGGTGTTATTACTAAATAACTTCTTGAGTCATTCTATAGCAATTCTGATAACCTAGACATCAGTGAAGATGATGTATGGATGAGAGTCTTTGTCCAAAGCCTAGATGGGGAGGCTAGAAAATGGTTCATAGAACTAACCCCAAGTTCTATAGCAGATATTGAGGCTTGAGATGATGCATTTCCAAAGAATTGGGGAGATAAGAAGGATCTCCTCTACTACCACACTAAGTTTGGCAACTTAAAAAGAGAAAATGGTGAGTTGTTGTCTAATTTTAATAAGAGGTTTAACCATATGTATAGCAAGATACCAGCTGAAGTAAAACCCACTACTACCTCTACTAAACTCACCTATTCCAGTGCTTTTGATTCTGACTTCTGCCTACTATTGAGGGAGAGGCGATGTGCTATTGTGGCTAACATGCAGGACGCAGCCTTGGAAGTGGAATCAAACATCATGGTTGCAGAGAAACTCAAGGGAAATGTTGATAGAAGAAGACAGAGGCGTGAGTCCTCATCATCCTCTGATCCTAAGATAGATAAAATGACCAAAATGATAGATTCATTAGCCTCTGAAATCTCTGAATTAAAGGTTGAGCAGCACCCTGGGAAAGGGAGAGTTCCTAATACCTTTGCTCCTAGAAATCCAAATCCAAATCCATATAGAAGAACAAATGAGCAGTTGCATATTTTTCAAAGAAGCAAAGATGCCAATGAAGACCAAAGGGTGAAGGCCCCTTTTCAAAATGCAGTCATGGAAGAAGAGCAGTTTGAATAAGATGATGAGACCCATTGTCTAGAAGAAAAAGGCAATGCTTCCTTTTTTACCTCAGCTGCTTATGAAAAGTCATTGTTCAATGACCAAGTCAGCCAAGAATGGGATGGTGAAGCTGTTCTACAACCTGAAGATCGGAAAAGATATAATTTGAGTTCAAAGATGAATAAGGCCAAGGAAGCTCTTATTCAAAGAGTTTTTGTGCCTGCAATACAACAAGCTAATAATCAGAAGCAACCAACAGTTGATCCTATCATCCTCAAGGCTCCAGCTCATGAGGGAAGAGAGGTCTTCACAAGTCTCCTTCTCCTTTCAGTTTTCAATCAAAACTTCATAAACTAAGAATATCTATGCCTCTGATTGAACTAGTGATGAATGAGTCCTTCAAAAGATCCATCCTCAAAGCCCTTGAGCCTAAATCCATCCAAGCCTCCACTGACTATGTAAATATGCAAGATGACAAGCCAGCTATTATTATCAGCCCAATGATCTAAAATTGTGACGATAGCTCCCCATCATTCTATGTCTCTCTGACCATTCATGATAAAATCCTTCACAAATGCCTTCTGGACACTGGAGCTAGCCATAATCTAATGCCCAAGGCAGTCATGGATGAGTTGGGTCTTGACATTACCAAGCCTTATCATGACCTGTTTTCTTTTGACTCTAGAAAAGTGAAATGTCGGGGATTTATCAAGGACCTAGCCATCACTTTGTCTCAGTTTCCCATGAAGAGCATGATGATGGATATTGTGGTAGTAGATGTACCCCCCAAGTTTGGCATGTTACTTTCCAGAGGCTAGATCAAGAGATTAGGTGGATCATTACAAAATGATTTGTCCTATGAGTCCCGGTTTTCAAAGGTGAGAGCAAGAGATTATACAAAGAAACTCAGTTGGCTTACATCATTAGCGATGAAAGGAATCCCACTAACCATCCCATCTACGTTGTTGACACTGATTTTGGAGCATGTATTATTCATATTGAAGAATCTCAGTTGGCCTCCATGTAGCTTAAAAAACCAATTTTCTAGATCGTTGTGGAAGAAGACCCACAAATGTGGGACATGTTATTTGATGGGGCTTTCTCTAAGGAAGCTGAAAGGGCAGGTGTAGTCCTTGTGTCCCCAACACAGGAATACATTCATTTATCTTTCAAAATAACCTTTCAGGTCACAAACAACATAGCAGATTACGAAGCTTTGATTCTGGGCTTAAGCGCTGCTAAAGAAATGGGCATCAAAGGCCTGAAAGTGTTTTGAGATGCAGACCTCATCATTCAGCAGGTAAATAAAACTTTCCAAGATAAGCATCTAAGGCTAAAGGCATACAGAGATGAGGTGTGGAGGCTCAAGGACTCTTTTAATAATTTTAGCATTTCTTACATTCCAAGAATGAAGAATCATCTTGTTGACTCCCTTGTTGTGTCTACTAGCACGTTTATTCCTCCTTTGCCTCCTAAATTGACGTATGAAGTTCAAGTGAAATATAGACTATCCCTACCTAACAACTTCAAATACTGGAGAGTTTTTGAAGACAATGATGAAATTGACAGGTTTTTGCAAGTCGTTGAGGAATTTTCTAAAATGCACATCGATCAGGAAAATGAAACCATGGAAGAATACAGCCACTCCAAGTTAAAAAACGAGATGGTTGAGGAAGCATCATCCAGCTGCCTAGTAACCATATACCAAAGGGATTGGTGCCTCTAAAGAAACTGTTCGATCATAACGATGCGCCTTATAAGCCTGCCAAAATAGAAAATGAGTATGTGGTTCGTAAAAACCATATCGGGAGCCCAACCCATCCGAAATACATAAATATGTCCACTCATTTCTCCTCTACCCAGAATTCTGAGTATTGCACCCTCATGAAGCAATTCGCTGATATTTTTTCCTAGGAATACAACGATCTTAAAACCTATGACACAGAAATCATTCAGCATAAGATTCCACTGGAAAAGAAAACCCTCCCTTTTAAGCAGAAATTAAGACCTATCAGCCCTCTCTTATTGCCTTTGATTGAGAAAGAAATCAAGAAGCTATTGGGTTCCAAAATCATAGTTCCCCTAAGGTATTCAAAGTGGATAGCTAACCTTGTGGTAGTAAGAAAGAAAAATGGAGAAATCAGGCTTTGTGTTGACTTCAGAAATCTGAACAAGTGCTCTAAAAAAGATAACTATCCCCTGCTTAAGATGGAACACTTGCTACAAAGAGTTCCAGGGGCTAGAGTCATGCCTTTCTTAGATGGATTTTTAGGTTACAATCAGATTGCTATACATCCTAAAGATCAGGAAAATACCGCCTTTACTACTCCTTGGGGCACTTTCATGTACTCCAAGATGCCTTTCAGACTGATGAATGTTAGGGCTACTTTTTAAAGGGCCATGGACATAGCTTTTGTGGGAGAGAAGGAAAATTTTGTCCTTATTTATTTTGATGACATAATAGTCTTCTCCAGTAGCCATAAAGACCATTTACAACATTTGAAGAAGGTCTTCCTAAAGTGCAAAAAATTTGGAATTTTAGTGAACCCAAAGAAGTCACAGTTTGCTCTGGATGAAGGAAAACTTTTGGGACATATTGTTTCTGCTGAAGGTGTAAAAATCGATCCAGCAAGGATTCAAGCCATTCAAAAATTGTCCATCCCAAGGTCAAAAAGGGACATTCAATCCTTTTTGGGTAAGATTAACTTTGTAAGGAGATTCATTCCAAACTTTGTAGAGTTAGTAAAGCACATCACTTCCATGCTGAAGAAAGGATTAGAAATAAAATGGACAGATGCTTCAAGAATCTCTTTTGAAGCAATGAAGCAAGCTATCATGGAAGCTCCCACTCTAATCAACCCATATTACACCAAAGAGTTTTGTATCTTCTCTTTTGCCTCTTATGATACACTTGCAGCAGTTCTGTTGTAGAAAAATGATGAAGGCATAGAGCATCCCATGGCCTTTTTCAACAAAACTCTAAGGGATGTTGAACTAAGGTATGACCTTATTGAAAAAAAAAAGCTTATGCTCTCATAAAATCTTTAAAGGCATTCAGAATTTATATTCTGCATTCCAAAGTATTTTCATATGTACCTTTAGCATCAGTAAAATATTTCTTAACTCAGCCAAATATTGATGGAAGAGAGCTAAATGGATTGCAAAATTCATAGAGTTCAACATAGAGGTGAAGCCCACTAAGCTTGTCAAAGGCCAAGGCTTGGCTAAACTTATGGCTAAAGAAAATTGCAGCATGTTAGACATAAATTGCATGGGTCTAAATTTAGATGATGAGCAGACAAAGGGAGCAGTAGAAGAACAAAAACATAATCAGTCTCTGGCTGAAAATATAGCCACCTGTGAATGGTATTCCAGCATAGTTCATTTTTTACAAAAGCTAGAAGTCCCTCCAAGGCTTAGCTCAAGTCAAGCCCGAGCCATTAAACTCAGATCAGCCAAATTCTGCATAAATAAAAATATTCTTTATTGGAAAGACACATCGAGAATCCTATTGAGATGTCTAGATAAAGAACAAGTTGTGGAAGTCATACACCAGTTCCATTCTAGCATCTGTGGAGGGCATCATTATTGGAGGACCACAGCCCACAAAATCCTGAGGGTTGGGCATTATTGGCCTACCCTATTCTCTGATGTGTTTTCTTTTGTGAAAGCTTGTGACAAGTGTCAGAGGTTTGCAGGAAGACAGCAACTAAAATCTCTACCCATGAAGCCAGTACATGTCAATGGTCCCTTCCAGCAGTGGGGCTTGGATTTTATAGGTCAGATCAACCCACATTCCAGTGGCCAACACAAATTGATCTTAGTAGCCACTCATTATTTCACCAAGTGGATTGAGGCTATACCCACTAAGAATGCCAATCATCAATTTGTCATAAAGTTCTTGAATGAGAATATTTTCACTAGATTTGGTTGCCCAACCAAACTAGTCACTGATAATGCAACAACTTTCAAAGCAAAAGAATTGGTGGACATGACTGAGTCGATGGGAATTCAAGTAGTGCATTCGACCTCATATTATCCTCAAGGCAATGGCCTAGCAGAATCATCTAACAAAAGTCTAGTAAGGGTAATCAAAAAACTGTTAGAGGACAACAAAAAGAGTTGGGATTCCAAGTTGAAGTTTTCACTATGGGCTGATAGAGTTACCATCAAAAAGCCCTTAGGGAATTCTCCATTTAAACTAGTTTATGGCATTGATGTTGTTTTCCCTATCCAGCTGATTCTCCCTGTGGCTAAATTCTTGCAAGAAGAACAAGAGGAAGAGAATGACATGGTAAGAAGAATGAATAACCTGGTTGAACTACAGCATATCAGAGAGCAGCTAGTTGAGAAGTCAAAGGCTCATCAGAAGGCAATCAAAGAAACCTTTGATAGGAAGGCAAAAGTGGAAAATTTCCAAGTTGGTGATTGGGTGCTTAAATGGGATGCATTTAAGGAAAAGAGAGGTAATCATGGCAAGTTTGACTACTTATGGATAGGTCCTTTTATCATTGCTCAAGTTCAGCAGAACAATACATTCATTATGCACAGTCTAGAAGGAGGAGATACTTTTGGTAGCCCAACCAATGGGCGGTTCTTGAAACTTTATTTCATTTAAGGCCTTAAAGCCTTGGTATTGTAAATATGTTTTTCTTTCAGTTTTTATTTCATGCTAAATAGACTCCATGCCCAATGGAACACTAGGAGGAAGATTTGATCTTATTTTTATAGGAAAGGCATTGTTCTGCAGTTCTTGAAACCTCACAGCAAGGCTTTCATCCCCAGAAGGAGCCAGTGTTAGCCTTATGGGAAAATGGTCCAAAAATGGATCCAAGGATGCCCTTTAAAGTTTCCATAAACCAGCAAAATCATGCCAATGGATCCAAATTTTCTGTTAAAGTCTTCAAAATCTTCACTGAGACCGGCCAAAGAGCGAAACCATCACATGCCGAGAGCCCTTGGAAGGGTGGAAAAACACTATATATAGGCTAAAACTCTCCAAAACAATGAAAAAAAAGTATTGCAAGCATAAACATGGAAATGCACAATTGTCGTTAGATCTAGCCGATCGATAGCCCAAATCTAAGCGGCTAATCTCATCGGCAGTGGCCATCAGAGGCAGTCAGAGTAGAGTCGCAATGAGATTGGGTCGAGTGATATGCCGATCACCGATATTGGTGATATCGCTATCGGCGGGGAGCATATGCCATGTTATAAAAAGGACCCGGGGAGTGAGCAATGCGCGATTACGATTTATCGCATCGCTATATCGCATCGGCACTATACCATGGGCGGGGCCTATGCACAGGCATATGTGCGACCCAATGACCGGATCTAATGGCATTATATATGAGAGTTCATAATTTTGAATTCCGCAGGAAGGCTTGTTTTAAATGAATTTCAATGTATTTCATTATATAACAAAATACAAAGGGGAACAGGCAGCGCCAAATGTGATGAACCCCGGACCTGAAAGGGTTCGAAAAGCAAAATATATATATTTTCAAATCTGCAAAAGACCATTTTTTAATGTAGTTTGTGTGTTTTCGTTTTTTAAACGACATACAAAGGAACCTTTGTCTAGCACCGATTACGATGAGCCCCGGACCCGAAAGGGTCCCGAAAGTGAAATATATAATATCTAAAGTCTGCCAAAGCCATTTTTCATACATTTTCAGTGTTTTTATGTATTCTGGAATAAAAAGAAAATACACAGAGCCAGGCCATCAGCGACTCGCGATAGCGACCCCAAAGGCGGACCCGATGGATATAAACCATTTTTTAGGACTTTTGAATCTGAAAGGACATAGAGGGGTAGGATTTCTCAATGTTGTTGTGTTTTCTATTTAAAACAGAAATATTCATTATTTTCAACAGAGGTCCGCAATAGGGCAGCGCTATTCTATTTTAATAGAAAGCATGTATTGTTAAACCATTGAAAGGGCCACAGCACGTGCAGTTCCTCCCCAAACCGACTTAGAGGCTGAGAAGCGGTATAGTGCATCAATAGCCCAACGCAGCTCATCAAACAAACATCATGGAGCATCTCTAGCACGAGACAGCTCCCAAACAACACATCAAACTACCTGAAGGTGGTTATTCCTCTGTCAGAAGGTGAAAACCTCCGAGCCATGCTTGCCATAGAGGGAATCAAACAGTTAAGGAAGATATCATACAAGATTAAGATGAATTCATGTTTTTAGGGAGTAGAATGAGATTGCTGATAGGATTTCTAAGGAAGGCTTGCACATGGATTAGGGGCTATGGAAGGTGGAAAAATTGGTTGGGTCAGAATAATATCCATTTTTCCATCATCCTTTTATGGATGAGATACACAATGTTAGAATATCACCTCTACTATTATATGTCCTTTCATATTATCTTTTGTTTACGGGTCTTAGACTCATATGTATATATTATAGAATAAAATAATCAAAATTTTTCCTTTTTTCAACACTCATATATGTATGGTGCACGCAACATAATGATAGTTTTGTATGCTTCACTGGCATATAACCTATGTAACATCCCTAGTGGACATGATCACAAAACATTTATTTTTTTACGCTTGTGATACTATAAGATTTGGGCAAATCCTAGTTAATGTACGCTTGCTTGTGTATATCGAAAATGTATTTTTTTTTTTAAATATATGAATGAAAGTACAGCGTTTTTCCAATAAAAAAGAAATCAAATTAATATTAGGATTAAGAATTATTAATAAGTTTTAAAATATTTTATTCAAAGATTATTACATTTAATAAGATTTATAATTTATTTTGGTATTTAATTCTCAACAATATTAATAAAAATATTAATATTACTATTAATAATATTATTAGTATTTATAGTAATAAGGTTTGTTAATATTTAGGTCTTTAAGTAAGGTTTATTAATAGCACTTATGAAACTCCTTTATCATATGAATACGAATTTATATATTTTAGGATTTTAAATTTATGTGCAATGATTACAACCATATATTTTATAACTTTATTTGGATTAATTTCAAGAACATTATAATAAAAATGAACACTTTTGATGAAGAGAACGTGTGTGGGTGTGTCTATATACATATAAAGATATTAAATTGTGATAGGATAAAAATAATGTCAACGTGTTCTCGTATGAAAATACATGTCAATAAGTTTTACATTTATTATTTTGAGATATTTTATACTCTAGTTTATGAACTGTAAAGTTAGAGTCATTATGTCATTTAATTTCAAAACTCAAAGCACTGAGAGAATTTGAATATTAGAGAAGTTAGAGTCATTATGTCATTTAATTTCAAAACTCAAAGCACTAAGAGAATTTGAATATTAGAGGCGAAGTGAAGCTAGAAGCTAATGAAATATGGAAGCATTTTACGGATGCAACAAAAGCTCATTGGATAGTTGGAAATGAGGATGAGAGCTTAAACCTCAACCAAATCCAAATGATAACATATTTTCTTCTAAGATGGTAATATTTAGGTATATATTTCAACTTTATTGGATTGACTATGTTGATTACCTTGTTTCACTACATGATAGATACCTTATACAAAATTTATGGCGTATGAAACCTTGCTAGATATATACAAGCAATAATATATTCAGTTACTATTTAAGAATGTGAGTTAAATAATATGTTTTTCTGTGCAAGGTATGAATTCATTAATCAAACAATGAAGGAGGGTTAGCAATTGTTAAAATTGCAAGACACTATCAATACCACAATTGCAATATAATCTATGAAAGGGGCATGTAAGGTCAATTAAGATAATAAATGTGAAATGGTTTCCTAGTATACCCTAAAAGGTGGTACTCTTAAGTCTTTAGAAACCAATCAAAGGATGAAGATAAATGCACAATTGATGTTGTGCATTACAAAAGAGATAATTGTTGTTGTGCATTGGGAAGGGGATATCTGTGAAAAGGGCTACAAATTGGATCCTTCCTTTATAGTGATAATCTGAGCACATGAAAAACAACATGGAGAGGGTAAAATACGGATGGTGTTTCTGAATTCTTAGAAAACAATCCATAGAAACAAGTGGTCATGAGAAAATCAAAGGTAGAAGATACATGCATCATTGATGTTGTCTATTACGAATGAGATATTTGTGAAAAGATATAGGAATTGGATTTCTCTTACAAAGAGACAATTCAAGCACATGAAAAAAACATATAGAGGGTGATAATATCTCAAAAACCATCCCAAGAATGAAGACGTTACAAAAAAAATAAAAGTGTGTCGATAAAGATGAATGTGTGCATTGTGAATGATACATTTGTGAAGAACTAGATGACTTGGATATCTTCTCAATATAAATAATTCAAGTGCATGAAAAACAACATATATAGGGTCAAATTGTAGAGTGTTATGCATAATTTAAGGCCATATGAGAGGGACAAACAAGATTCAAAATGGAAAATAAGAAAACCAAAAACATTGTGGTTGGTCTTCCCTAGAAAGTTGAGTCTAGAAATAAGTTAATAAATGAGTTAAGGTTAAACTCTCAACTAGAGCTACAAATATATAAAAACATATAAGAGTAAAATTTGTTGACCTTTTTTTTTAAACATAGAAGAATAAAGGGTGCTCATCATTTTTTTTGTCACATAAAATTTTATAGCTTGTCAAAAATAAATATGCATGTTCTCTTTCACCAAAGTGTTAGTTTTGATTATAATATTTTTATAATTCACAATAGTATGTTTTCAAATGTAAGTATAACCATTGTGTTTTTGTTGACTAGTTACGGTTGGTTGTTTCTTGGGTCAATGACTAATGAAAACAATTTCTTTTTTGAACTATTAAGGCCTTGAATTTAGTATTTATTTGGACCAGTTCTTTAATATTCATAAATCTCATCCATGTAATTAGAAATATTAGTTAATGGGCATTCATTTTTAGACATAGATGATGCAACTAAATTAGTAAACTTGTAGGAGATAATAATGAGAGTTCTTATGTGTTTTGGAGATCATTTGTGAGCGATTTCAAAGTATCCAAGGAATCATAAAGTTTAGCATTGTACTTTATTTATTGCTTGTGGGGAGTTTAGTTGTTCTAAGCTGACTTTGGTGATGTTAAGTTTGGGTTCTCACTAGGATCCATGGTAACCAAAACTTCTACAATTTGATATGGTTCTTTTGTTTATTGTATCATTTAATATGGTTTTTTTAATTTTAAAATAAATTTTTAAGAAAGAAACAACAAAAGACCAAAGAAATTTCATTGAAATGATTGGCCTAGCCCATGGAAGATATAATTTGTTGAATTTGAAGATATAATTTGTTGAATTGGTTCTTGATGTAGACCGAGGATAAAACATTTCACTTAATAAAATATGAAGCAACACCTCACTAACCAACTAACCAAATGGTGAAAAATTGGGTTGCCAGTTCATAAGAATCAGTCCCAATATGGGGTGTGAATTCCTCATAACATGCACGTGATTTTGAGCCATGTCAACTAAGAAGCATAGCTAGTGATTTGGTTGGTAGTTTGGGGAATTAGCAAGCCTTGATTTCGAATAACATGTGCAAGCTCCCACGAACATGCACGTATTCCTAATGGCATCATTGCCACGTTTGGGCCCATAGATATTAATAGAATATTTAGATGGAAAGGAAGTTATATTTCCTTTTAGGTATTATTATTTATCATTAAAAAATCATTTTCAATGTTTCCCTTTTACGCATTGGAGCTTGATTGGCTACATAAACTTTTCCGAAATTTTTGCTCACATTTTTCCATGGTTAGAATTAGTTTTCATGTCGATATTGAAAACAATGTATGTGGGCCAAAATAATATTTTTAAACTATTTATGAATTCACATACATGATAGAAAAGAATAATTCATACTTGTTATTTTTCCTAAATGGGTTTTGCTTATAATTCTCTTTCAATTTTGATAAATATACTTGTTGAAATAGTCATTCCTATTTATTATTTCTTAGAATAGTTTATATTTTGAAGAAAACATGGATGCTTACTCACCCTTATACAATTTTTTCTTTCTTTCTTATTTTAGCATAGCCCATTTTTTTCATTTCCAGGTGAATTTCTATGGCAAACAGTCTCTTTTATTATGGTAGTTTTCTTTCTTAAATAGTTATTAATGGATGGCTACTAGTGTGAAAGCAGATAATAAGGTTTCCTGGTAAAACTCTAACTTTGTCCCTTCTAACCCTATGTTTTTTCTTATATATCAATTACATTTTCTAAAAGTTGTCACTCTGTGTCTCGGCAGTAGAGTTAAGACACCATCTTCTTCTCCATATAGAGTAATTTTTTGACTCGATATTTTTTTCGTCCAACCATTTTACTTTAAAAAATATTGGCACTAGACCCTTCCTTTTTCTTTGGGAATTTCTAATTTTCCCTCTTCCTTTCATAGGTATACCCTCTTGAGACCAAGTTTCCAACTCTTGGAGGAACCTGTCATGGGATCTTCCAACTCTTTCTATGTCCTAAATATTTCTTGAGTTTAGGACCATGGCTACCTATATAGGTGGATAGAACTCCTGTCTATAGGAATCCTAAGGAAACTAACCTAGTTCACATATTTAACCCTACCCCAACATGAATATACACACACATGTGTGTGTGTGTTTATTCAAAGAAATATTTAGAAATATTAACCTACTTTATCAACATAATTTTTTTTACTTTTCGTTTCCAAACTTTTCCAAAATATAACTATTCAATAATATTATAAAATCACAGAATACTTATCCAGATGTCTTTCTAGGAATGTATTAAGGTCTCTTAAAATTATCCAAAACGTAAGCTAGCTTTTATAGGTAGCTATCCTTGAGCTCCACTCCTCTCCATTAGAGAAACAACCAAGGAAATTTCCAGAATCTCTTTTTTTGAACCCTTAAGCATTGTACTGCTCAATTTCCTAGGTTCTAACCATTTTTTCTCTCTCATTTTTATACTTGAGATGTAGTTATATTTCTCTCCCATAATGATCCTACATGGATTCCACCTCATGATGTTTATCTAGTCACATTTTTCTTCTAGTGGTATGTCTTTGTCAAATTCTGTTGAATAAGGGAACATAGAGAAATTTTTCCTTCTTTCGTTCCTGCCTCTACTTGATCATAATTAATTCTAACTATTTCCCTTAAAAAATAGGAGTTAAGTTCCACATGATAACCCTTAACACATTACCAATAATGTTAACAAACCAAAAATAATTTATTTTCCATTGATTAATGTAAATGTTTACATCAACAAGTCATATTTTTTTTTTTTATCTTTTCCATCCAAAATTAAATGAAAAGGTCGTAAATGAATATTGAGGGGTATTATAGTTAATCATAAGAAAAAACCATAATGATGATAATCATAGTAAAACATGTGCAATCATAGATAACATAATAAAGCAATATTAAAATTGGGGCCAATTATAGCCAATCATACTCAACGATGTTTGAACATAGTCAAACAATGATTAATCATATTCAAACCATGTTCAACCATACCCAAACTATGGTCAACTATCTTTAATTATATTCAATCAATGGTCAAATATATTCAAACAATGATTACCCACAGTCAAATCATATTGCAACCGTGCTCTCCCACAATCAAACCATGGTAAATATTATTCAAACTAAGGTGAACCATGGACAACCATTTACTCACCAATGGTAAACCATATTCAACCATGAATAACATAATAAACCATGTCCAACCATATTCAATAATAGTCAATAATTGACATCCATGTTCAACATGGATTGCTATGGACATTTATGGTAGCTCACAGTCAAACATGGTGAACATGGACAACTGTAGTCAACCATTGCCAACCATAATGAAAACATAGTCAAAAATGTTTAACCATAGTCACCCATGGTCAAACATGGTCAACTGTAGCAAATCCATGGTCAACCATAGCCAAACCATGATCAACCATAGTTAACAATATCTAGTTATGGCTAACCATAGTCAACTATGGTGAGAAATTGTCATCATTGAACCATGATCAATAGTGCAACCATAGTTAATGATGGTTAACCATTGTAAACATGATCAAATATAGTTCATTATGGGCAGCCATATTCAAACCATTGTCAACCTTTTTCAATGTTGCAGGTTAGGAACAATAAATTTAGCATTGTCGTGTGATGAAAAAATCACATTTATGTTGTGACAAATAAAAATCAACATTGTAGGCTAAATGTTGTCGATGCTACAACACCCTTCAAAATTATGGTTTGCACCCAAATTTCAAATCCTCCTTTGACCTTGCATATTATTGTTACAAGCATTAATACTTATTACATGTGTTTTCTCTAAGTGTTTTGGTCTCGTTTGCAAGAAATCCAAAGTGTTGTCTTTTTGCATGGTAAGTGTCATACATCACGTAAAATATAGCTTTGGTCAAGAGGTTATATTTTTTTAAATGAGTTGATGTAACCATATAAAAATTTGTTGAACTCATTTCCAAAGTTTCAAACACTATCGCCCAAGTGTCATCGCCTTCGTCACAAAGTGTATTTTTGGTGTCACACTTTTCGTAAGTTTTTGTAAAGTTGTCGCATTGAGGTAAGTGTGTTGTTCATGTGTAATAGATAATATATGTTGTGTCTTCAAGTGTTCTTAGTGTGTGATCATAGTCAAGTCTTATCACTGTTCACATTAGATCCACTGATCCCACACTCAGCCAAATCTAGAAATTTATCGACCAAGCAACTTAGCCTAATCCAACCTTCCTAAACTGCGCATTACATAGTCTCATCCCTCAAGTTGTAATCCTTCCTCTTGGCATTGTGCTATGCACAGTTCTTGCCTCCCAGGATTTGGCACTGCACAATCACAGTGCTTAAGCCCAGCCTCTGACCCCAAAATTTGTGTAATTTCTCTCTCCTTCCTAGTCACCATTGTGCATTGCGCAATCACAAGGCTCAAGCCTCATCCCTAATCTCTTAAACTATGCAATTGCATAATCACTTGGCCTCCTCTTCCTTCTAGAACTGCAAAGTGGGAAAAATTAGTGTCTAAGCCCTCATCCTAGTTCCCTGATCTCCCCAAATGTGCAATCCTTTTGCTTAATCCTATCCTAAACTCTGCATTGGCCAATCTCAAGGATCAATCTCAACCCATAATTGCCTTATCTACATAATTAAACAATCACTAATCCTTTCCCTCAGCCTATCACCTAGTTCCATCTCAGTTAGTGGATAAGCATGCAACATCTTAGACTAGGGGTTTATCGGACTGATGTCATCTTGTCATGAGTGAATTGCAAATGAAGGTAATTTATCATACCATGCTAGGATAATGAAGAAGGAGATGGAGAAGGAGAACACACTATAATGCACCTCTGTAGCTAACTATGTAAGTCTATCAATTAGGAGAAAGCAAAGGGAAGCCACCTTGTGACTGCAACTCAAGATCTGATATCATTGAAGACTCCTTACCTCTAAGCCATATGGGTGTGGATAGAAGAACAATATTTATAAGACACATTTCAAGAAATAGCAAGAATGAATTTTCATTGCTATTTCATCATATATTCCATGTCATCAATCTCATGTCATGAGTCACAATATGGCACATCATTTTTTTGGATCATGTAATTCCTATTCGAAAAATGTATTATAAAGTGGAAGTCCAAACGACATGTAATTAATTTGAAGATTTATTTGAAGCATAAAAGTCATAGGAGGTCAAACATTCGTGAGGGTTTTCAAAGAGTCACAAATGACGTGAAGCATCACCCCATTGGTTATAAATACACCCTCAGTGTATGAGCAAATAACTTTTCACCTTGGCTCCTCCAGTAAGGCATTAGAGATACAAGCTAGTTCTTTTGGGGAGCAAGGAGTGGCTCCAACGCTCCACTATTGGAGCTAGTGGTGTTCATTATATACATGAAGCATGAGGCCAACGCATTCTTCATGCATGGATTACAAATTTTTGGAAGATTTTTTTGTGAATACTTGTAATTCATGTTTTTTTTAATTGTTCTAAAGTAATTGAACTATTTCATTTATTTTAGTACTTATCATATTGAAGTATTTGCTCAGTTCTAACTATGGGAGTTAATTTGTTTTCTGACCACCCATGGTTCGCAGACCATGATATTGGAATGAAGTATCATATAAAAAGGAGCCATAAGGAGATAGAAAAGAGCATAGATAGGAATCTTTAGGGTTTGTTTTGTCTATTCTGTACTTAGGCAAAGGGGAAGGATCCTGCAGCTATGTGTGCGAAGACCTTGGTAAATCTGCAGCTGAGTGTGAGGGCCCCTGCAGTTGTATGTGCAGGGTTGGAAGAGTCTATAATAGAATATTTAAGCATAATAAAGGTTATTCTAGAGAATTATCTATGTATTTGTGTATCATTGCTTATCTCTGAATTTACTATATGTTTTGATCTGTTGAATGCAATTAATCATGAAAAGTACTTAATATATGAGCGAAAGAAGTAGATTTGTTTATTTACATAATTTTATGAATGTTTAGCACAATCAGTGAAGGGTTTAAATCTATTAACTATTATTTTTTTGGTTTTAAGGGTTAGGGTTTGTGAAGGTCGGATACAACCCTAAGCTTAACATAAACACATCACATAGTCCTCATGATGTAGAAACCTGGTTCTAGCATCCCCCAATACTACCTCGAGTGAGACTGTAGCCTGTACTATGTGGGTTGTTGCCGAAAGGGCTGTAGTGTAGGGTTTTGTTGGTTAGCGCAACTAACTCTAAACCTGGGTCTAAGCCCCCTCAATCCAACAGACGTACATAATTTGAATATTTATTTAAAGAATAAAATTCATAGGAATTCAAACATTCATGAGGTGTTCAAAGAGTCACAACAGAGGTGAAGCATCACCCCATTGGTTATACATACACCCTCATTGTATGAGCAAATGACTTTTCATCTTGCCTCCTCCCACAAGGCATTAGAGATACAAGCTAAATCTTTTGGGGAGCAAGGAGTGGCTCCAACACTCCACTATTCGAGCTAGTGGTGTTTATTTTATACACGAAGCATGAGGCCAATGCGTTCTTCATCCATGGATTATGAATATTTGGAAGATTACTCTATGAATGCTTGTAATTCATGTTTTTTTTACTTGTGCTAACAAGTTGAACTATTTCAGTTATTTTAGTACTTATCATATTAAGGATGTGTTGTAATGTTTGTTATGACTATCACATCTTTGTGGACTATTTTGATGGATGTTAGACATATCTTTATTTTTTTTGTTTGTTTCAATGATTGTTGCATCTTTGTGGATTATTATGATGCATGTTAGATGGATCCTTCTTGTTTATGTGTGTCTTTACTAGGGTGGTATTGTTACCTCTATCTTAAAGCCTCACTTTTCTTCCCCTTCGTAGTAGAAGAACCTCGACACACCTACAATCGAACACTCACTAGGCACACACTTTCTTTTCGAAGGCACATATGCATTCCTCACTCTTGCTAACATCTAGAGCCAAGGCAAACCTTTAAGAAAATTATAATCGGACCATATTCCAGATGGTTTTCCTATTCCAAATGGTGTGAGGTTTGATTGGGACCACATATTGGGGAGACCCACTTGAATGTTGGCAGGTCCAACAATGTCAAAAATTATAGCGCTAGAAGGAGGGAAGCAAGATTTTTATGGCTAAAAACTCCATCCACCCTAATCACACTTCTCTAGGTCAAGGGAGTAATATCCCCAACACCTCCTCTAATCACATTCAAGAAGTCAACAAATCTTCGCATCCTAGTCTTGGACAAAATTGTGAAATATATTACGAACATATCCAAGCCATCTAGCCTATAACCTGTCATTTTGCAAAGGTTGTTGGTTTGATCCATGGATTACATAATCTTCCATACTTTCCAAATAAGAATGCAAGCACTCCTACTGGGATAGTGGTTTCCACATTCCAAGATTTATTTCTTGCCACCCTTGAAGAGTTATCGAGACTGCAGAGAACATATAGAAGTTGGAGCAACCTCCATCCTTTAATGAGGTGACAGAGATAATTTTGTACTCTCATACGACACTTTGCATGGGTTAGGTGGTCACAAAGAGGAAGAGGAAGATCCCTGAGATTCTGAAAAAGAGAAGATGTTTAGAGACAAATACATGGCAGTCCAAGATATGGATTGGATTTCACGGGGCCCACTGGCTCTATTAGGTGTGTTACATAAGATTATGAGGCACCCAGAGAAACGGTTAACGAAGTATGACCCTAACAAAGCAGTGAAAGTGGAGGACCATTTCGACAATTTTTACCTGCATCTGCAAATGCTTGAGGTACGTTATGATGATGTTGCATGTAGACTCTTCCCTTGTACCTTAGATGGAAGAGTTGTATGGTATGAAAGTCTTCCGCCAAATGCAATCCAGAATTGGAGCGGTTTTAAAAAATTATTTCTTGAAATATTTGTTGATTACAAAACCCTAGCCATGTTATTGAAAGAGATGGAAAATTTGAAGATGAAGCAGAAAGAGGAAGTTAAATATTTTAATCAGAGTTTTAATTACATATTGAATAAATTTCACCTAAATATGAAACCTCATGAATCCATCACCATTGATTATTACACTTTTGCCTTACCAACAAGCATCATGCAGTTCGTGAAGAGAACTGTGAAAGAGACTTTAGCATAAAATTACGAAGAGGCTATTGCAGTTGCAAAGGATTGGCATGCAACCATAGTCATTGTTGACGATGAACCATCAAAAGACTCCGAATACACAAGAAAAATGTCTCAAGCCTTGTCAAGTAAGGCCAAGGATAAAGAAGTTACAGATATTGAAATCTTGACCAGTACCATAATTTTTTTGTCCAATGAGTTGGTCTAGTTGAAATAGAGGTCAAGTGATACCACTGTAAGAAGAAAGCCCCCTAAATTCAACTTTATGAGAAGGATTTCCAACTCTGTCAGTCGCAATAGCAATCAATCGGCCAAGTCTGCACAAAGCTTGAACGTTGTGTTGAATGTTGAGAACATGGACATGGATCAATATTGTTCTTTTCATTAAGAGTATCATTTAGAAAATACATGCACGTAATTGAATCCTAGCATGAATGCTCTAGTTGCACGTATCATTTATATAGTTCTTTCAAATGACTAGACCAAGCCAGCAGAAGAAAAGGAAGAAAATGTTGGAGTTGAAGAAACTGTGAGTTTTTGATATGCAACAAACTCCATGTCTCATGCTTGATGGTTGTTATGGAGGGAGAAAAACTAACCAAATTTAGGCTAGACCTACCCTTTTTCCTAGCAACCCTAGAGTGATTCTTGAATATATTTTTCATGTCCTCATAAGGAAATTGGTAGATATATCCTCCAGATAGCATGTTTAGGGTTTCCATTACATCCTCTGTGATCCCTTAAAGAAGAGAAAGATTGAGTGACTCGAGACCAATGGTACAATTGGCCCTCCTATAATTGAGTTGAAATATTTCCTCATAGTCCTCTAAATATTCTTCAGGTCCAAGGGTCATCCTAAATATTTCCTCCTTTGTTTCTTGGGACCTATAGTAATTTTGATATTTTTCATTGAAGACTTGCTGCATTTGGGCCCAATAGTGATACTACCTCCAGGTAAGCTCATAAACCAACACAAGGCTGCATCTTTGAGGGTAGAAGGAAACAACTTCATCTTCTACTCTTCATAGGCATAGTCATAGGTCCTATAGACAACAAAAACCTCAAATATTAAGGTGTTAGGATCCTCATAGGTTAGGCCATGGAAATGTGGAAGGGTAACAAGGCTTGTATTTTTCATTCTAGTCTCTCCATTAGCTTCTATGATAGGGAAAATTTCATTCTTCCTATTTTTAGACATAGTTTAGGTAGGTGAGATAGGTTATTCTTCTCCTAAGGGTTCTTCAAAAATTTTGCATTCCTCACCTAGAGGCTCTTCTAAATCCCCTATATTCAAAAAGGAAGTTCATAGTCACTGAAGAGGAATGAAGCTTGATTTCTTGAGGGGGTGGGGATTTTTGGTAAGAACCTCCCTTGTTTATCCCTACTCCTATGAGGTATGAAAGAACAAGTTTCTTTTTGAATTTTTCACATTTTTTTTCAAAGCAATAAGATTGATGTAAAAAAAAAAAAAAAAACTCTTAAGAAGAAACAACACCTACTTAGACACCTCCCCAACAACGACACCAAAAAATGATGAGCCCTAGCATTTCACCAAGGATGTTGCAATTCCCAAGGGACTCTCAACTTCAATTATTAAATTCGGGTTTGTACAAACTTAGGGGTGATAGTGCTATATGCAAAGAAAGTTAGGTTCTACTCATGTCACTCATATTCATGAAATCATATCGAGGTGTTCAAAGACCACTACAACTAATTATAGAAAAACTTTTTATGAAAGAATAAATGAACATGATTCTAACTACAAAGGTGAAAATTTCATTCATCAAATGTAAATGATAATTTAAATTGCATGAGAAAAAAAGGCTAATCTATTTGCATAAATAAATCATGCTACTCTAATTTCACACTTGATTTACATAACTAACCTACTTTGCGTGCATCATTTATCTACTCACACTTTCTTGAAAATGAGGAATCCAGTTTTTAACATGCTTATGGAGAAAAATACTAATTCTAACTATGTTTTCTATTTGATGGTTACTGTGATGAAAGGATGAGGTTGGAGTGGTCCTATAGTCTTCCCTAATCATCAAATCACAATGTGGGGGGAATTATTCAACTTAACTATGCCAAAGCCAAAATATGGAGAAAAATTGGTTGAAGAAAACAATGTTACAGGGTTGCTACAGGAGGTCCTCTATTGCTACACGAGGCCCTATTTTTCCACAAGAGGATGTCCAATATATTTTTAAGGATATAAATTGTGTCTTCAAGGTAGAGGAAGGTGGATGGAGGTAGAAGGAGGTGAATGAAGGGTGTGGGAGCCCCTTGGCCAAGCCTAGTACCCCTGATATGCCTATCTTGCACCAAAGTTGATGCCCATGATGTCCTTCCTTTACCCTAATAGAGTGAATTCTAAGACAGAATTTGGAAGCAAGGTGAGGTGTCTAGGAGGAATATGAAAGGGTCCATGTGGATGTGGAAAGGTGTGCCCACCCCTAAAGACCAACACAGTTCCTATAGCTAACCAAATACATGCATCAAATGATCATTATTGCAACAAAATAAATAATCATGGAAAACATGAGTTGAATTTCATTAAGATATATTTTGCACCAAATTTGATGCCCATGGTGTTGTTATTATAATATTTGTATAATTCTTGTAATAATTGTTTATTTGTTAACTAGTAAGGGTTGACTGTTTCTTGGGTCAATGAATAATAAGAAAAAAAATAGTTAAATTGAGGCTTCTGTGATCCATAATAGTTTAAAGAATAACTTCGGCGTAAATCACATGTAGACAGACATTTTTCGACACGTTTCGAACCAACAAGTGTGGTTCATCGTCAAGACAAGTTGAAGAAACAAATCCAGCTTAGCATGTTAAATAGTCTGAGCAGAGTCTCCAACAGCTAAATCGACCAACGACTAATTTTGACCTTAGGACCCAGGTCAAATTATTATTTATTAATTTAATATATTATTATTATTTATGGAAATAAGTTAAATTAGGTAAATATATTGATTAATAAAACTAATGGTTAGTTTTAAAATTTATTTATTATTTATTAGTAAAATATATATTTATATATTCTATATAAAAGTTATTAATATTAGGTTATTAAGATAAAGTTGTGACAAAAAATACTTTTAGTGGTTGTTTAAAAGTAATTTCTTTTTATTTAATTATTTAATATTTATTGTTAATATATTTATATATATATATTATATATATATATATATATATAATATATTATATGTATTATATTAAGTTGGGTTTAAAAATATATAAATAATTAAATATTTTATGGTTAGTTAGAAAGGTAATTTATTTAGTTATTAATTTATTATTAATATTAATAATATAGTCTTAATATGTTAATTTATTTATTTAATTAAATTATTTATTAAATAATAATTATTATATATTTAAATATAGTCTTGATTTAAAATTTAATAATATTAAATTATAAATAATAATTTGACGTGGGTCCTAAGGTCAAAATTAGCCATTGGTCGATTTAGCCGTTGGAGACTCTGCTAGACTATTTAACATGCTAAGCTAGATCTGTTTCTTCAACTTGCCCTGACGATGAACCACACTTGTTGGTTCGAAACGCGTCGACAAATGTCTGTCTACATGTGATTTACACCGAAGTTATTCTTTCAAGAAAAAAAATGTTTGGTACTGTTGAGGTCTTGAATTCAGAATATATTTGGACCAGTGCTATAATATTCATACATCCCGGCCCTAAATTGGAAATGATACTTAATAAAAATTAACCATTAAAGATATATGATACAATTGAATTAGTAAACTTGTAAGAAGTAATCATGAGATCTCTTAGGTGTTTCAGAGATCATGTATGAGTATTGTCAAAGTAGAGAAGGACGCATCAAGTTTAGAATTGAGATTTGTTTATACCTTGTGGGGTTTTAGTTGTTATAATTTGCATTAGGTGATGGTGGGTTTCATTTCTCATTATGATCGATGGTTACTAAGTCTCCTACAATTCGATATGTTGCTCGTGTTTATTATATCTCATGTTTATATCATTTAAAAATTTGTTCAATTTTAAAGAAACTTTTCCATAATGAAACAAAAAAAGACAAAACATATCAAAGAAATTCCATTGAAATGCTTACCTTGAGTCCATGGGATATAATTTGTTGATTTGGTGCTTGATTTTCCCAAGGAAAATATCAGTTTTTTTTATTAATAAAAATTAAAAGTTACATTGTTTAGATGCATAAAGCATCTAGGAGTTGTCCTGTGGGACCAGTGTGCATGACACACATATAGTAGTGAAGATACCAAAAAATAGAAATAGAAATAAAGTTCCAAATTGCCAGGAAAATTGGACTTTTCTTTGTTTCCTTTTTTCTTTTGGACTTTTTTCTAGACCCCGAGTGTTGGAGCAAAAGTAATAATTACCAGCTCATTCTTTCTTGTAAGGTTTTGGGCATCTTTGTCTAAGTCAGAACTTTCAGATACATGAGATTGCTTGGTTCCACCTATGCTTTGATTGTTGTTATTCCCCTCTACTTGGATTTCAAGAATCGGAATGAGTATCGAGTTGTTTAGATTCTCTAATTGTTTGTTATGTTCTTCCTCCTTTACTTCTCCCACCTCTTGAGGTCCTTGTTGTTTTTATGTATCATGATGTTGTTGGGTTTCATCCATTTATTCATCCTCGTCATCTAATGATGGGGATTCTAGGAATTTCCATCCCTTTTTAGTTTGTGTTCTCTTCTTTGTTCTTTTCTTTCCTTGGTTTCATGTGTTTTGCAAATGCCCTGTTTGATGGCAAACCCTACATCCAAAATCAATTCAAAATATAACCACTGTGTCCACTTGAAATCTTTTTCTATCAAGTTTATACAATCCAGGAGACATTTACTTAAATCCATATCCACACAAATACGAGCAAAGGTGACGATCCCTTTTCCCATTCTTTCTCGATCCATCTTTAGGAACCTTCCCAATGAGTTTCCAAGGCCTTCTAAGACCTGATGGTACCAAAAAGGAAGTGGAAGGTTATGTAACCTTACCCATACCAGCATTTTTGTAACCATCATTGACTTTGCATCAAAACCAAGAAACCATGGGGTTACAAAGGGACCCGCCCTTCCATAGAACCATGGTCCATCATTTATGACATAATTGTAATCTTTTTGGGTATCAAACTAAACAAAAAAAAAACCTTTTTCACACATGTAAATATTGCAATATCTGGTCCAATTAAGGTAGATCCATTCACTTAACCCTTCATATTTTGGCCAGAAACCATTAAATCGATAAATGATGACGTTTGCTTGTAAAATATGGAAGAGACCACTTACTTCTAGTAATTAAATGGACAGATCTAGTGTTTTTTCCATATTTTATGTGATGTACGAACCTGGGATTTTCATATTTGGGGTTTTTTTGTCCTATCTGGCAACTTTCCCTCTTAATGCATCTTTAAAAGAAGCCTGACCCTTGTATGTCATTGATGATCTAGCTAGTGTGCTTGCTCCTCAGGCACTACCTTGTAATCTTAAATTCTGGATAATGGTGGAATTTCTTTGAATCCCATAATCTTTCAAACAGATCTCTTCCTGCCACACTTTCCCAGAGAAAATCAAACTTTGTGATGAAGAAGAAGGACTTGTGGCATTTTGGTCTTTTTGCTTCAGATCTATTACAAGATCCATACCCCGTATCCATATCATTATTGGTTTCCCAGAAATGATTTTCATAAAAACCTGATATAAGTCCTCCAAATATAATATCGACTCTTTTCCCTCTGTGCTTGAAGGTTGGGTCCATATCCCCAGACTGGAAAAAACATTGCTCTTCTCATCCTTTTCTCATTCCATCGGATTGTACCCATCACTATTGAATGTGGGTTTTTTCTTTGTATACAGCATATATCCATTTCTTAGACATGGAAACACCATTGCAGAGTTGTAGGAGGTCTCAGAAAGGGAAAGCATGTTTTTTATGTCCCGTCTTACCTCCCATAAGCAAATATAGGTGATTTGGTGTGAACAGTAGATGAAAATCATCTCGATATCCTCTCTCGATGGTGCCAAAATTAGAGAACCCAAAAGAATCCTTCCTAATGGTTTGTGTATCTTTCTCTTGATAGAGATTTCTTCTGCATCTTCCAATACAAGGTTCATGTACTCATGAAATCTGATGATGAATCCCTCAATTCTCAAATCCTTTTGTTCAAACAACCAAATCTAAATGTGAGCTTTTCTTTGCATGAAGTGAAAGATCAGATTGTTGGGATAGGCCACAATCCTTTGCACTCGAGTATTCGCCATCATCTCCCTCTTGGTGCTTGATGTATAACAAGGATAAAACATTTCTCTCAATAAAATATAAATCCACACCACACTGACCAAAATGGTGAAAGAAAGTGGGTTGCATGTTCACAAGAATCAGTCACACTGGGAAGGCGTGCACATCCATCATAACATGCATACACTTTTTATCCTTGTCAACTAAGCAACCTAGCTAGTGCCTCGGTTGGAATTTTAGGGACTACCAAGCTTTGATTTCTTGGAACATGTGCATTCTCTTAGGAACATGCATAGATTATTTATGGCCTCATTTCCACTTTTGGGTGTATCATTAGCATGTTAGGGCCTACACTCATTGTTATTTTGAAAATGTGCACTCATTATTGAACAAATGCTCCTAAAACATCAAAGATGGAAAGTACAATTAACAATTGAACGAGAATTGAGGCTATAGGGTTAGGAACACATACACAATTTTAATAATGTGATGACCCCATTTCCACTTTTGAGGGTGTCATTATCTTGAAAGCACACATATACAATTACTTAGGAAATTATAGCCAAATATTTTGTGAAATAAATATTAGTTTAGAACCAAATAAGTAATAAGTATTAATATTTACAATAAAATGGTGGTTTCTATTCATTGTGGGTTCTTATATATCCCAAGCTACATGTTTCAATTCACTGAGCTATTGGAGTATGGATCCCATGGATGGGAATTTCCATCTAAGGTTGTGACATTGAAATTCGTATCACAAACATTAAAATGTCACCTCTGTGGCCAATCTTGTCATTGATACCATGGAATGTGATATCACACCCATGAACTACTTTGAATTTTGACCTTATCATGGCATTTCCCCATCAATATGATTGAAATGTACAACATATTGTCATACTTTAGAGTAACATTCCCACCAAACATAAGAACCATTACAAATTCACACCTTTGACACCACCCCCAATTCATTATCACTCCATCTTCTATTTCAAAATGACGATGTTGTACAAGTAACTAACTTCAAGATATTGAGCCTTATGTATTTCACATAGTCATGGAGGAGAATGCTTATTAGCCACACTTCCTTGCATACAAATATTTTTTAGAATATCTTAAGGATGTGCTTAAATAACCTTGCAACCTCCTTCCTATGTTGTCAAAAAAACATTAAATGGGTATTACCTTAATATTCTTTCTACCCACTTCCCTAGCCTATAGCCTCTCTCCCATAAGGAAAAGATTAATAAGGCCCAAATTTATAAATCATTCATGTAGGGAAACGTCTATCCCAAATCCTCTTTGAGTGGCTAACCGAAATCATCATTCTTATGGAAGAATGAAATGAATGGTGTGTGGTCATTGAGTAGAGGGCATTGATTTAAATAAATTTAAGAATCATTATCCCATTCACACCACATCCAACAATTCTTTTTTAATTCCACAATGCCAAATATTTCAACAAGATGGATTTAAACTTTGTATATCATTAAATTTTGATGATGCATTATTTAAATAAATAAATAAAATAAAATAAAAAATTATGGAGAAAATGTAATTTTATGAGGGACTTGACATGCATTTTGGTCTATAGAACACCCTCATTATCAGTATATATATGTGCTATAAATGGTATATTTTCCATGAACTTGACCAATTATGTTAGTAATGTACTTTTATGGTATCTAGATGGTTCGCTACACTTGGTAAAACTATTTGAAACACTTATATTTACTTTTAGAATTGTTGCCACATTAATAGAAGATTTAGGTTGAAAGGAAGCTCTATTTCCTTTTAAGTACTAGTATTTATCATAAAAATCATTTTCAATCTTTCTTTTTTCACATAATTGAACTTTATTGGACACATAAACTTTCCTAAAATTTTATGTCACATTATTCAATTGTTACTATTTTTTTTGCATGTAGTATTTCAAATAATGTATATGGGTCAAAATAATATTTGTAAACTACTTATGAATTCACAATTAAGATATGTTTTAGAAATTTAGGGAAAAAAAAAAAAATCATAGCCATTATTTTTCTTTCCTAGATGGGTTTTTCATATAATTATCCTTGCAATCCATATGGCCATTAATGAATCATGAATGGGAATATTTTATCTCCATTTTCAACCTCGATTAGATCGAGATTCAATATATCAGTTCTATGTTCCCTTTCGAGGTATTTGAGATTGAAGTTGGAATAAATTATTTGGGCTTTCATCTAAAGCCAAACTATAATGAAAGGAAGATGGGATGTGGTTGATTGCAAAATTGGAAAAAAAAAAATTGAAATGTTGGAGCTTTCAGTGGCTTTCTAGAGCAAGAGGAATGGTCTTAGTTAAATATGTTCTTGAATCCATTCCAATATACTCAATATATTTAGTCCAGATTCCAAAGGGAAATATGGATAAATCTTAGAGGATTTATTTTATGTTCTTATGGGAAAAATCTCAAGATCAATTCATCATTTTCTAGGTGAATTGGTCTGACCTTGTTGTGCCAAAATTGTTGAGCATATGGGGCTTAAAAAGTATTTTCATGTTTTCCAAGGCTCATCTACAAAGTGTAGGTGGAACCTATTATCTAACCCTAGCTTTCGACTTAGGTTATATCTTAAAAATACATTTTTCGATGTTCTTTGAATGAGTTAGTGTGGCTTTACAACAAGTCAAGATAGAACATATCAGTGGTTTGGTGGGTTGTATTAAACTCTTTCAGTATAATCTCCAGTGGACTATCTTGGAAGACTGATAATGGGGAAAAGTTTTGGCTGGGTATGGACCCTTGCCTAGGGAGAAAAAATACTCATCGTATGTCACAAGTTCTCATCAATAGACTCAAGGATCAAGGTTTATCTAGAATTGCACATGTCAATAATCCAACTCGACCCTCACTATGGAATTAGGATTGGTTGTCTATTAAATATTTAAATCTTCAGGGGGATTGTTAGCCTTGTGGGAAAATGGTCCAAAAATGGATCCAAGGATGCCCTTTAAAGTCTCCATAAACCAGCAAAATCATGCCAATGGATCCAAATTTTCTCTTAAAGTCTTCAAAATATTCACTAAGATCATCCAAAGAGAGAAACCATCACATGCCGAGAGCCCTTGGAAGGGCAGAAAAACACTATCGAGAGGCTAAAACACTCCAAAACAGTGAAAAAACAAAGGATTACAAGCATAAATGTTTGGTAGCAAAAGCCCCATGTAACAGTCATGGGGCACAAAGCCCAATTTTTTTTATAGAGATAGGTAAAGACTTCGCAGGATGCGCAGAGCATGAATTGCAATAAGTCAAGTCAAAGAGTTGTCCGCCCAAAGATAATGTAAAGGAATGTAAGTTGAGTCAGTCCACCCATGGTCCGCGGACCATGGAAATGTATAAATAGATCGAGGCTCTATTGTTAGGGGGTAGTTGGTTTTTGGCATGAATAATCTGAATTGTAATGGGTTCATGAGCTAAGAAGTTTTGGAGCATCTGTAAGTCCAAGTCAAGAGTGTTGGTGGGTAGATAGATGCTCTACAACTGTGTGCACAAAGGTTCTCGTAGAGTTTGCAACTGTGTGTGTGGACCCTTGCAGCTGAGTGCACAGGGCAGATTTGGTTGTATTGACAAAAGATTTGAATAAAGATAATTTGATTCCAAATTACTGTGTCCAAACTGAACTATTTTGGATCTGATTGATTTATGATTAATCTTTCTGTTAAACCAGTATGTGTATGCTTATGTTCTGGGTTAATTCAAATCTATATCTCTTTTGAATGTGTGCACTGGTTATCTTGATTAAATGTTTGCTTAAAGACCGTCATAAGTAGATCTGATCTATAATAACTCGTTAAGTAATTAGTATTGAGGAATAGCCCGGTTTCAGATCTGCGTGGAAGCAGAGAAGCACAAGACTGGAGGATGGTGCACGAGCCCTCCAGACCACATCAAGACATCCCAAGGGTGTGGAAAGCTGGTTCTAGCACCCTCCTCTGCTACCTCGGGTGACACCTCAATCCGCACTCCGCGGGCTGTTGCCGAAAGGGCTGATAGTTGCAGTATTTGTTTGGCTAATTAACTCTTTCGAACCTTGGTCAGGCTCATATAACCCAACAAATGGTTCCGTTTCTGGGACCGAGATCTGCCTAAGGGATTTCTGATGTCAGAACACTAGAACATACAAAGAAAGAGCTTGAAGAGTGGTTGGATCTGAAGCTCCACGAGTTCATGGTTCAGGAAAACAGGAAACCTATAGATATCGGAGGAAGATTGGTTGGAACGCTATATATACACAGATATCCACGAGATCTTCTTCGCAACATTTATGATAGAGTTGTATGAGTGGATCGCGAGGTTAGCTAACAGCATGGGAAGGTGCAAACTAGATCAGCTTATTGTGTGGACTCCAGAACCAGTGCACAGGCTAGAAGCCATCGAAGATAAAATCGCATGCACAATAGATCATTGGCTAGATCGAGTAATAGGAGGATTTATCACTAAGATCATGATAGATACAACCGTGAGTTATAGTGAAGCGGAAAGGCGATTTCTCCAAGGACCGTGGGGTACGTATATCAAATCATTGAATACTTGGATTAAAATTTTGTTGTGCGAAAAAATAGATTATGTGCATCTATTGATGTCTGGAGTAATGTGGAGCAGAAGAGGTTACCGAGGAACAGGAGGGGTAGATAACAATCCTCTGATTTCTATCTCATGGGAGAGTGAGGAGGAACTTGCAAGGTTCTCACCGAGAAGTGTAGTCTGGTTGATTAAGGAGCGTTTCCCACTAATGCCACCTCTGTCCACGCCACCACCTGCTTCACCTACATCAAATCCGTCTACACCGACACCAACCCCACCTCCACCCCCTCCACCACCAAAAGTTTGGATGGCGAATGTAGTCAGCTGACGATATTTAAAGGTGTAGGAAATGAGGAACTAGGTCAATTCTGGTTTGTGATAAGATCTGTATGGGATGGTCAAGGCATCACAGATGATAACATCAAGAAGGCTACCCTAGTTAGTGTGTTGCAGGACCACGTGGTGACATGGTACATAAAATACTCAAGTGATCAGCCAAATGTGGGAATAGCAACAATCCAGGACACATTAAACAAGGAATTTGGTTAACCAAAGTCAGAAGCACAGTTGGTTATTGGGTTCAAGGAAATTGCAATGTTGCTTGGTGAAACCCCGTGGGATCTGGATTAGAGGTTGAAAAGCACCATCTACGAGGCAAAGATGACACTATCAGATGCGCATTACTACACTTGGTTTGTGGCGTCATTGACACCACATCTAAGAACGGCTCTGTCACAACAAAAGATCTCAGCCCAGGCTGAAGCATTGGAGACAACAATGAGGTTGCATGAAACCCCAATACAAGATCCAAGGTTGGGAGTACAGCAGATCCAAGCGCAAATACAAAACCTATGTCTAGAAATGTGAAGTTTAAAACAAGGGAATTCACCTCAATCAAAAGTACGGGAAGAGGTGTGGTGCATCAAATGTAAGGGCCAGGGTCACAATAAGGACCATTATCTAATCTTCACGAACTATGTGGCAGCGGTGGGACCAATATCGTTGCAACCAGAGGTACAAGATGGGCCAAGCACAGTGCCCGCACTCTGGTGTGCAATCTGGCAAGTGGGAGGAAAGCATGTCATGGACAATTTTCATCTATTGCAGAACCTAAGACAACCCCCCCCTCAACAGTTATTTTGCAACTTCTATAGGACAGTGGGCCACAATGAAAGAAATTTCTGCAATTAAGAGATATTGATGGATCAAACACCTACTTATAGGATGCAGATGGAGGCGCATGGGCAGGATCCCACTGCACCACTCACACGAGGAGGATACCAAGGACGCAGACAGGGTCGCGGGCGAATGGGACTTGGATGGGGACAAGGACAATTAAATTGCTATAATTGTGGAGGACCAGGGCATTATGCACGTGACTGCATGAACCCGACTAAAGCTTGTTGCCCATACCGTTACCAATTTTATCACGAATTAGTCAATTACCCCACACTTATTACTCAGATGCGGGAAAAGGGGGTGCTTCTAGCTAACCCAACTCAGAACGTCCAAATGATGAAGGCTGAACCACGCATGGAAGATCCTAACGTGAATATGATGCTCAGAAGTGGTGCCGCTACGGGGGAGGATAAGGGGAAGAAGCTAGAGGAGGATACATGGGTCAGTAAGCCCCCCTCAAAACAACCAGAATTTGATTTAGAGTGTGCGAAGGAAACCTTTATGGAAGCTAAGAAGAACTTCATGGAAGCTTCTACTTCAGGCAGAAAGGATCAGTTGGGACCAGAGAAGGATACTTCTATGCTAACCACCTTCATAAAGACATGCATGAAGTTACTCACTGATGCTAGAGCAGTGAAGGGACTGCAAGAATTGATAACTAGATGTAAGGGAGCGAACGAACCGCGAATGATCCGGAAGTTAGGCAAACATCCTTTGTGCACCGGCCCGAAATGAGATTGACTGTCCAGATTGGGGACTATGAGATGGACAAGGTCGTTTTGGATTTGGGGTTCGACGCGAATATTCTACCGAAACAAACTTGGCAGCGCATGGGCAGGCCCACACTACAATGGTCCTTGATCCAATTACGAATGGCTAACCTACAAAATATCCTGCCCAGGGGAAGACTGCATGGGGTTACAGTAGACATCGATGGTGCTAGCACACAAACTGATTTTGAGGTCATAGAAATTATGGATGACAGTAACCCATATCCTGCATTGTTAGGGATAGAATGGGAAATGGATATGAATGGAGTCATCAACCTCAAGAAATGAAAAATGACATTCGAAAAGAAATCTCTCCACGTAGTGGTTCCGTTGGATCTAGCTGAAGGGGCGCACTATATTGAGCCAGTGCGATGAAGACAGTGATGGTGAATTAGACTGTATCTACCAGATCACAGCGCAAGATCAGGACCGGGTAAATCCAACAGCAAATGGGAGACTCTCATGGGATCATGATAGTTCTTGCACGTCAGACTCAGATGAAGAGATTGAACGATGGGAGAACCGACTGCATGAAGTAACCACACTAAATTGTAACAGGATGGTAATAATAGGGGCAAAGGAGTAGCCAACTGATGTGATTGCCACAATAGCAAAGGAACCAGTCGATCAGTGCGAATCGACAAACTTGATACCAAATCCACCGGAAGTATCCGTGAAGGCTCCATGCGTAACCATGGCTTCAGGAAAGGGTGCATTCCCGAAGATGTGAAGGAAGTGGCGTGGATTTGGAACGCAGGCGCGTGCATGGATTAGAGAGCAAAACGGCGTAAGCATCCATCGCCATCATAAGCTGCCAGTGTATGATGTGCAGACACCCAACCAGCTTAGAATTAGTAGCCCAAAGCTACCATAGTGAACCAGTTCACCATCAGTCGATGACAAGGTCACCAAGGAACCAAGGGGAAGCATGCACAATGACCACCCGATAAAGCAACCCAATGAGAAGTTGCAGATACCGTGGGTTCGATGGGCCTGTAATAGAAGGCAGAAGGAAGCGCAGAAAAAGCAGGGTAACCGCAAGCCTCGCAACATCAACAAACCATGGGCATGGCCAAGAGAGCGAAGCGCACTAAGAAAGGGAGGACTCACCAGGATGGCACGTAGCGACACCCATGGAAGCCACACTAGTCGGCACATAAGGAGACTAGGCCAGGTCGGGTATCACACAGAATGAGAACAAGTTGTGGCCCTACTATCATGGTTGCACCCGCACCTACGGGAGAACACACCCCACACAATGGTGCATAACAAAAGAATGGCTAGCCAAGCACGCGAGAGGTGCTCGCAGCCTGGCCTAGTAGGGAAGCTGGGGAACCGCACCGAAGGTGCGACCACCTGAATAGCTATAGAAAATATAGTCTCAGTGCCCCAAGTAGTTGAAAGAAGGCTCAGGACTATAAACAAGTCTGCGGGAAGTCGGTGTGGCAAAAAGGTTCTCTACCAAGACTTTCAATCCACAAGATCACAGCTGCGCCTAGAGGACTGCACTACCGTGCGGAAAGGTCAAAAGGTGGCCATTAACACCACGGTTCCTAACAGGAAGTTTAAGTTGTGGCAGGGAGGAGCAGGCGACAGGTCATTAAGATGGGAGTTCCAAGTTAGATCTGAAAAGATCTACCATTTTAACATTGGTACTAAACTTGAAATGGAGAGAAGAAATTTTTCCAAATTACATACTTATCTCATAACCTATGGACAGCACTAGAATATTGGCACTTTGAACCAGTGAAGAACAGTGAGCACTTGGCTACCAAGCACCCCATGAGTACCATGGCCAAAACTCGAGCACAGTTCATGGAGGAACTGCAACTAAATCAAGAAGAGCCAGAGGACGTGACCCAGGTCCCCGAGGTTCCAAAGTCCTCATGCACACCACGACCTAGGAAGAACAAGCAAATGATAGGGACAGTCTGGGCCTCACCAAGATTCAACAAAATATCAGGAGTTGACAAGGGCAAATCAGTCACCACTGAACCAAACGAGGATGATGACGATCTATAAGCCTTGATTAACTAAATTAACACACAAGATAAGGAAGAAGACAATGCATTCCAACTCTCATCACTACCTTCATATCTCTCTCCGTGGAATGGGACGAACAAGTTACCGAAGGACTTAGACACTGCAAAGACTACGCTCCAAAGCCCACTTCTTCCAAATGAAATAAGGTTCTAGGGATTGATTCTGGGGCACGTTCTAAGCATTAAGTTCAAATATTGGGACCTTGCAGGCAGCAACAAGTTCCCTAAGTTGGCCGAAGACAAATTATTGTCGCGGAAGTGGTTACTAAGTGTGGAGAAGGTGATATTACTCAATCTAAGGTGGATACCTCACTATCACCGTGCGACCATCATCATATTTGTGATCCGACAAATGCTCTATCTCATACATGATGGGTATCTATGGTTGGAAGAGCTAATTCCGATCACAGCCAAATTAATCCACCAAATTACACACCCGTCGCTTAAAGGGAACGACCCCACCAACATAGCAGGAACAAGTAGTGAGGTAGGCCTCACCAAAACAATGAAGGCAAAATACCAGCTGGAAAAAGGAAAGTGGGGATATGTCATAGCAAGCATCAACGACTGCATAGTACGAGTCGAAACTCAGCTACTAGCTAGTTAACTCATGAGGAATGTCGCACAGATGAGGTGCCAGCTCTTATCATTGCGCTGGCGAGGCAATGTGCCGAAGGGGTTCAGTTCCATTGGGCTCAGTTTTTATGCGACGACTTTCTGACCAATTGTCAAGAAGCACAAGACAAAGGTAAGACATTTCATTATGCATGGTTGCTCTCATCAATCCTTCTGGTTACAGGAAAAACTGTCGCAGGATAGCTAGTTTCCCAGCATTGAAGATAATCTACCTGAAGCAATGTGGTATACATTGCTCTGGGCTACAAAGGACGTAGCAAGGGTTTCTGAAATCCAGGTATTTTGGACCTTCATGGAAAGTAATATATGGACACGGATTGCTCGAAGACCATGGATGTCTCCCATGATATACAACAATTTCCAAAGCACGTTCGAGTTCAAAGCAGACATACATCACTTGTATATCTTGGCACGAAAGGATCCAAAGCGATCATGGTTCACACTTCCGTTCATTACAATAGATGATGCCATTTACGCAGTATTAGCAGCATGGCCTCTAGAATGGCGCACCCCAGACAAGGTAATTTTAGACAAGATGGCATCACAACAGCAGAAGAAGGAACGCCAGTAGAAACTCACTCAACTAGCCGAAAAGACACGTCAGGAACAAAAGGCTACCTCGCAGGAGGAGACTACCAAGAACCTGACAACATAAGAGACCCCGACATATCAGGAAATGGACTTGGAACAGGACCCACAACAGGAAACAGAGATGCAGGACCACAAGGACTAGGTCAAGTGGCCGCGCAGTAAGGAATCACTGCCCGCACACAAAAAGTCCAAAACAACAAAGGCTCTAGAGAAATAATTTCGTGACAACAACCAGCCAACAAGTAATGGCCCCATTGGTGCATTAACATAACTAATTACAGAGCAGACAACTGTGTTGGGGGAAATCCAAGCGCAGTTGCAGGAATTACAGGTGCAACCCCTAGGCAGGGCCACCCTACATCTAGCAGCAGATATAGTCACAGCTGAGAAGATGGTGTGCACGCACACACCAAACACCTTACCATTGCCAGCAGGTGTTGTCCTAGCTGAAGCTTCAGGCGAAGAACATCATTGGGGAATCAATCTAGCCGCTGCCAAGGGAAACACTATACCAACTACAAGAGGGGGTCACTAATGACCTTCGTGCCAAGGAAGTTCGCGCCCTCCACACCTTGACCGAGTAGAAGGAAAAGTTGGAACAGGTCACTCTCCAGCACGATGACTTGGTTGCACACTATCAGGAAGTCAAACAAGTTGTGACGGAGGCGTGTAGTATAGTACTAGAGCTAGCTATCCCCAAGGAACTTCCACCAGTTACCAAGATTCAGCACATGGCCGCACGAGTCCGTACAGCCCAAGAGGCGGTTGCAAAAGCCTAGGGGGAACTAACTTTACAAATTGCGGAGCTCAGACTCAAGTTGTAGCAACTCGCATCTCCGAAACTTCGAGAATGGCGCCATGGTGAAATTCAAACCAGACTCGAAATGATGAAGAGTGTTGTTCACGAGTGCTCAAGACTATTAGATCAGTCTCTGGTTATGCTCACATCCCTCTAGGGAGACCAACTATACAGCGAGTGGAAACTAAGGCGCGCGAGTTGTAGCAAACCTATGACGCAGCTCAAGGGGCCGCACAGACGGTCGCTCTCACACAGTGGTTGGCCAAAGTGAAGGAGGCCCAGGCTCTCAAGGCCCAAGTTGATGTTGTGCGGCAACAGGAGGTAGTGCTTAAAGAACGCATCCAACTTTGGCTCGATGAAGCATTTAGCGTCTCTACAACTATTGAAGGCAAGTTAGCACATATGCAGGTAGTATGTGATACCGAGCAAGCAACTGCAAGTGATACAGATGCATTAGGAGCTCGCTTGGAACAGGTACAGAGGCTCGCAACAGAGTTTGTTGAAGGTACATGCCATGTACAAAAGTTACTAACCAATCTACAGACTAAGATCACCGCAATCATTGTGTGACTTGGGACGAGTCACAATGATTGCGTTGGGGTATTGTTGGGTAGCAGAAGCCCCGTGTAACGGTCATGGGGCACAAAGCCCAGAATTTTGGGTAGAGATAGGATAAAGACTCCACAATATGTGCGGAGCGCGAATTGCAATAAGTCAAGTCAAAGAGTTGTCCACCCAAAGATAATGTAAAGGAATGTAAGTTGAGTCGGCCCACCCATGGTCCGTGGACCATGGAAAGGTATAAATAGAGTGAGGCTCAATGGTTAGGGGGTAGTTGGTTTTTGGCATGAATATTCTGAATTGTAATGGGTTCATGAGCTAAGAAGTTTTGGAGCATTTGTAAGTCCGAGTCAAGAGTGTTGGTAGGTAGATAGAGGCTCTACAGCTATGTGCGCGAACCCCTGCAGCTGAGTGTGCATGGCAGATCTAGTTGTATTGATGAAAGAGTTCAATAAAGATAAGTTGGTTCCAAATTACTGTGTCCAAACTAAACTATTGTGGATCTGATTGATTTATGATTAATATTTCTGTTAAACCGGTATGCGTATGCATATGTTCTGGGTTAATGCAAATACGTATCTCTTTTGAATGTGCGCACTGGTTATATTGATTAAATGTTTGCTTAAAGACCGTCATAACTAGATCTGATTGATAATAACTCATTAAGTAATTAGTATTGAGGAATAACCTGGTTCTGGATCTGCGCGGAAGCAGAGCAACGCGAGGTTGTAGGATGGTGCGCGAGCCCTCCAAACCACATCAAGACATTCTAAGGGTGCAGAACCTGGTTCCAGCACCCTCCACTACTACCTCGGGTGAGACCTCAATCCGCGCTCTGCAGGCTATTGCTGAAAGGGCCAGTAGCTGCAGGATTTGTTTAGCTAATTAACTCTTTTGAAGCTGGGTCAGGCCCATATAAGCCAACAATAAACATGGAAACACACAACTGTCGTTAGATCTGGCTGATCAACGGCCTAGATCTAAGCAGCTAATCGCATGGGTTGTGGCCATCGGAGGCAATTAGAGTAGAGTTGCGATGAGATCGGGCCAATCGATATGCTGATCACCAATATCGGAAATATCGTTATCGATGGGAAAATATGCCATGTTATATGAAGGACCCAGGGAGTGAGTGATGCGTGATTGTGATTTATCGCATCACTATATCACATCAGCACTATACCATGGACGGGACCTATGCACAAGCATATGTGCGACCCGATGACTAGACTCGGCAGTGTTATATATGAGAGTTCATAAATTTTGAAGTCCGCAGGAAGGCCTATTTTAAACGCATTTTAATGTATTTCGTTATATAACAAAATACAAAGGGGAATAGGGTAGCGCCAATTGCGATGAAGCTCAGACCCGAAAGGGTTCAAGAAGCAAAATATATATATTTTCAAATTCGCAAAAGCCCATTTTTTAATGTAGTTTGTGTGTTTTCGTTGTTTAAATGAAATACAAAGGAACCTTTGGCCAACGCCAATTGCGATGAGTCCCAAACCCGAAAGGGTCCACGAAGTGAAATATATAATATCTGAAGTTCGTCAAAGCCATTTTTCATACTTTTTCAGTGTTTTTAGGTATTCCAGAATACAAAGAAAATACACAAGGCCAGGCCATCAGTGACTCGCAATAGAGACCCCAAATGTGGACCCGATGGATATAAACCATTTTTAAGACTTTTGAAGTCTGAAAAGGACACAGAGGGGTGGGATTTCTCAGTGTTGCTATGTTTTATGTTTAAAACAGAAATATTCATTATTTTCAATAGAGGTCCACAATAGGTTAGCGATGTTCTGTTTTAACAGAAAGCATGCATTTTTAAACCATTGAAAGGGTCACAACACGTGCAGTTCCTCCCCAAACTGACATAGAGGCCAAGAAGCAGCACAATGCATCAATAGCTTAGTTCAGCTCATCAAACAAACATCATGGAGCATCTCTGGCATGAGACAGCTCCCAAACAACACATCAAACTACTTGAAGGTGGTTATTCCTCTGTCAGAAGGTGAAAACCTCTCAGCCATACTTGCCATAGAGGGAATCAAACAGTTAAGGGAGAGATCAAACAAGATTAAGACTCCGAGCCTCTTAGAGTTCAGGAGCATTGTAAAAAGGCTTATAAAAGGCTGGAAACTAAATGTAACAAAGTTTCAACTTCTGGATATTGTTCCTCCTCTGTTCCTTCAAGCTTCTAATTTCATTTTAGCAATATAAAATTATTTTTCTATTATATGTTCAATTTCCATTCTCTTTATTGTTCTATGCTTGCACTTGAATAGGTTATTTAGGTTTTCTGTTGTGTCTAATGCTAGATAACTGTCATCTTATCTCTGCATTGATGAATTAGATTGGCAAGTCTCATTTACTTCCTGTAGCTACCCATTCATATGTTTTTATGTATGCAATCTACTGGTACAGTCAGTATTCTCCATCTATCCATTGAATTTATAAATTATTGAGCATTAGTGGTCTAAAGCCTTGTATTGGTGAGAGTGTGCACGCATTTCTTGAGTGAGAATAGAGCTGAAATGGTTATTTGACTTGATCCAAACCATCATCCATTCCAATAGTTCTGAGAACAATATTGAAGATTATATGTTACTAGGCATCTCCGAGTTGCAACCTAGGAGAGTTTCCTAGAGTCCCAACATAATTGGCGTCATTGTCGGGGAGAGGAAACTGAAGCTCAGCTTCCCTGGGAAATGACACAGATCTAGCTTTGATGATAGAAAAAGTCTGGGAACAGTTCTGGTTGTAATCATCTATTTGGTGACTCTACTAGAGGCCGAACCTCTTGGCAACTCGACTTCATAGTTATGGCTTAGTTTGTGAGGCATACTCAAAGAAATCCTCAAAAGCTACAAGCTGACCTAGTACCTGACCCTGAAAAAATCATCAAAGAGAGAAAGGTATTGCAGAAAGGAGCATTAGGTTCAGATAAACATAAACAAGCTTCTATATCTCTTCAAGATTCATAAAGCTCCTAATTCTTTAGGTTCTCCTTTTGTTGTAATATCAAAGGAAACCTTACCTCCTATCCATCATACTCCTTTAGTCTTGTTGGTCACCCCTCAGCTCCCTATCATTCAAACTTCCAATACTCTTATAGCCACCACAGTTATGGCAGGACCGTAAGCGCCCACCAAAATGGAAAGAATCATAACTGCTAGGTATGGACCTCTAATACCACCCACTCCTTTGAATTCCATGCCTACTAGAGAATATCATAAATATAGGCCTAAGTTCACTGGGACTGAAGGTGTTATTACTAAAGAACATCTTGAGTCATTCTATAGCAATGTTGATAACCTAGACATTAATGAAGATGATGTATGGATGAGAGTCTTTGTCCAAAGCCTAGATGGCGAGGCTAGAAAATGGTTCAGAGAACTAACCCCAAGTTCTATAGCAGATATTGAGGCTTTAGATGATGCATTTCCAAAGAATTGGGGAGATAAGAAGGATCTCCTCTACTACCACACTGAGTTTGGAAACTTAAAAAGAGAAAATGGTGAGTTGTTGTCTAGTTTTAATAAGAGGTTTAACCATATGTATAGCAAGATACCAGCTGAAGTAAAACCCACTACTACCTCAGCTAAACTCACCTATGCCGGTGCTTTTGATTCTAACTTCTGCCTACTGTTGAGGGAGAGGCGATGTGCTATTGTGGCTGACATGCAGGATGCAGCCTTGGAAGTGGAATCAAACATCATGGCTGCAGAGAAACTCAAGGGAAATGTTGATAGAAGAAGACAGAGGGGTGAGTACTCATCATCCTCTGATCCTAAGATAGATAAAATGACCAAAATGATAGATTAATTAGCCTCTGAAATATCTGAATTAAAGGTTGAGCAGCACCCTGGGAAAGGGAGAGTTCCTAATACCTTTTCTCCTAGAAATCCAAATCCAAATCCATATAGAAGAACAAATGAGCAGTTGCATATTTTTCAAAGAAGAAAAGATGCCAATGAAGACCAAAGGGTGAAGGCCCCTTTTCAAAATGCAGTCATGGAAGAAGAGCAGTTTGAATAAGATGATGAGACCCATTGTCTAAAAGACAAAGGCAATGCTTCCTTTTTTACCTCAGCTACTTATGAAAAGTCATTGTTCAATGACCAAGTCAACCAAGAATGGGATGGTGAAGCTGTTCTACAACCTGAAGATCGGCAAATATATAATTTGAGTTAAAAGATGAATAAGGCCAAGGAAGCTCCTATTCAAAGAGTTGTTGTGCCGGCAGTACAACAAGCTAATAATCAGAAGCAACCAACAGTTGATCCTATCATCCTCAAGGCTCCAGCTAATGAGGGAAGAGAGGTCTTCACAAGTCTCCTTCTCCTTTCAGTTTTCAATCAGAACTTCATAAACTAAGAATATCTATGCCTCTGATTGAACTAGTGAAGAATGAGTCCTTCAAAAGATCCATCCTCAAAGCCCTTGAGCCTAAAGCCATCCAAGCCTCCACTGACTATGTAAATATGCAATATGAAAATCCAGCTATTATTATCAGCCCAATGATCTAAAATTGTGATGATAGATCCCCATCATTCTATGTCTCTCTGACCATTCATGATAAAATCCTTCACAAATGCCTTCGATACGCTGGAGCTACCCATAATCTAATGCCCAAGGCAGTCATGGATGAGTTGGGTCTTGACATTACCAAGCCTTATCATGACCTGTTTTCTTTTGACTCTAGAAAAGTGAAATGCCTGGGATCAATCAAGGACCTAGCCATCACTTTGTCTCAGTTGCCCATGAAGAGCATAATGATGGATATTTTGGTAGCAGATGTACCCCCCAAGTTTGGCATGTTACTTTCCAGAGGCTAGATCAAGAGATTAGGTGGATCATTACAAAATGATTTGTCCTATGCTATTGTCCCAATTTTCGGAGGTGAGAGCAAGAGATTATACAAAGAAGCTCAGTTGGCTTACATCATTAGCGATGAAAGGAATCCCACTAACCATCCCATCTACGTTGTTGACACTGATTTTGGAGCATGTATTCTTCATATTGAAGAATCTCAGTTTGCCTCCATGCAGCTTAAAAAACCAATTTTCCAGATCGTTGTGGAAGAAGACCCACAAATTTGGGACATGTTCTTTGATGGGGCTTTCTCTAAGGAAGTTGTAAGGGCAGGTGTAGTCCTTGTGTCCCCAACATAGGAATACATTCATTTATCTTTCAAAATAACCTTTCAGGTCACAAACAACATAGCAGATTATGAAGCTTTGAATTTGGGCTTAAGCGCTGCTAAAGAAATGGGCATCAAAGGCCTGAAAGTGTTTTGAGATGTAGACCTCATTATTCAGCAGGTAAATAAAACTTTCCAAGATAAGCATCCAAGGCTAAAGGCATACAGAGATGAGGTTTGGAGGCTCAAGGACTCTTTTAATAATTTCAGCATTTCTTACATTCCAAGAATGAAGAATCATCTTGCTGACTCCCTTGTTGTGTCTACTAGCACGTTTATTCCTCCTTTGCCTCCTAAATTTATGTATGAAGTTCAGGTGAAATATAGACTTTCCCTACCTGACAACTTCAAATACTGGAGAGTTTTTGAAGACAATGATGAAATTGATAGGTTTTTGCAAGTCGTTGAGGAATTTTCTAAAATGCACATCGATTAGGAAAATGAAACCATGGAAGAATGCAGCCAGTCCAAGTTAAAAAATGAGATCAGTTGAGGAAGCATCATCCAGCTACCTAGTAACCATATACCAAATGATTGGTGCCTCTAGAGAAATTGTTCGATCATAACGATGTGCCTTATAAGCCTGCCAAAACAAAAAATGAGTATGTGGTTCGTAAAAACCATATCGGGAGCCCAACCCATCCGAAATACATAAATATGTCCACTCATTTGTCCTCTACCCATAATTCTGAGTATTTCACCCTCATGAAGCAATTCGCTGATATTTTTTCCTAGGAATACAGCGATCTTACAACCTATGACGCAGAAATCATTCAACATAAGATTCCACTAGAAAAGAACACCCTCCCTTTTAAGCAGAAATTAAGACCTATCATCCCTCTCTTATTGCCTTTGATTGAGAAAGAAATCAAGAAGCTATTGGATTCCAAAATCATAGTTCCCCTAAGGTATTCAAAGTGGATAGCTAACCTTGTGGTAGTAAGAAATAAAAATGGAGAAATCAAGCTTTGTGTTAACTTTAGAAATCTGAACAAGTGCTCTAAAAAAGATAATTATCCCCTGCTTAAGATGGAACACTTGCTGCAAAGAGTTTCAGGGGCTAGAGTCATGCCTTTCTTAGATGGATTTTTAGGTTACAATCAGATTGTTGTACATACTAAAGATCAGGAAAAGACCGCCTTTACTACTCCTTGGGGCACTTTCATGTACTCCAAGATGCCTTTCAGACTGATGAATGTTGGGGCTAGTTTTTAAAGGGCCATGGACATAGCTTTTGTGGGAGAGAAGGACAAGTTTGTCCTTATTTATTTTGATGACATAATAGTCTTCTCCAGTAGCCACAAAGACCATTTACAACATTTGAAGAAGGTCTTCCTAAAGTGCAGACAATTTGGAATTTTAGTGAACCCAAAGAAGTCACAGTGTGCTCTAGATGAAGGCAAACTTTTGGGACATATTGTTTATGCTGAAGGTGTAAAAATCGATCCAGCAAGGGTTCAAGCCATTCAAACATTGTCCATCCCAAGGTCAAAAAGGTACATTCAATCCTTCTTGGGTAAGATTAACTTTGTAAGGAGATTCATTCCAAACTTTGTAGAGTTAGTAAAGCACATCACTTCCATGCTGAAGAAAGGATTGGAAATAAAATGGACAGATGCTTCAAGAAGCTCTTTTGAAGCAATGGATCAAGCTATCATGGAAGCTCCCACTCTAATCAGCCCATATTACACCAAAGAGTTTTGTATCTTCTCTTTTGCCTCTTATGATACACTTGCAGCAATTCTGTTGTAGAAAAATGATGAAGGCATAGAGCACCCCATGGCCTTTTTCAACAAAACTCTAAGGGATGTTGAACTAAGGTATGACCTTATTGAAAAAAAAAACTTATGCTCTCATAAAATCTTTAAAGGCATTCAGAATTTATATTTTGCATTCCAAAGTCTTTGCATATGTACCTTTAGCATCAGTAAAAGATTTCTTAACTCAGCCAAATATTGATGGAAAGAGAGCTAAATGGATTTCAAAATTCATAGAGTTTAACATAGAGGTGAAGCCCACTAAGCTTGTCAAAGGCCAAGGCTTGGCTAAACTTATGGCTAAATAAAATTGCAGCTTGTTAGACATAAATTCCATGGGTCTAAATTTAGATGATGAGCAGATAGAGGGAGCAGCAGAAGAACAAAAACAGAATCAGTCTCTGGCTGAAAATATAGCCACTTGTGAATGGTATTCCAGCATAGTTCATTTTTTGCAAAAGCTAGAAGTCCCTCCAAGGCTTAGCTCAAGTCAAGCCCAGGCCATTAAACTCGGATCAACCAAATTCTGCATAAATAAAAATCTTCTTTATTGGAAAGACACATTGGGAATCCTCTTGAGATGTCTAGATAAAGAACAAGTTGTGGAAGTCATACACCAATTCCATTCTAGCATCTGTGGAGGGCATCATTATTGGAGGACCACAGCCCACAAAATCCTGAGGGTTGGGAATTATTGGCCTACCCTATTCTCTAATGTTTTTTCTTTTGCGAAAGCTTGTGACAAGTGTCAGAGGTTTGCAGGAAGACAGCAACTAAAATCTTTGCCCATGAACCCAGTACATGTCAATGGTCCCTTCCAGCAGTGGGGCTTGGATTTTATAGGTCGTGATCAACCCACATTCTAGTGGCCAACACAAATTGATCTTAGTAGCCACTCATTATTTCACCAAGTGGTGAGGCTATACCACTAAGAATGCCAATCATCAAGTTGTCATAAAGTTCTTGAATGAGAATATTTTCACTAGATTCGGTTGCCCAACCAAACTAGTCACTAATAATGCAACAACTTTCAAAGCAAAAGAATTGGTGGACATGACTGAGTCGATGGGAATTCAAGTAGTGCATTCGACCTCATATCATCCTCAAGGCAATGGCCTAGCAGAATCATCTAACAAAAGTCTAGTAAGGGTAATCAAAAAACTGTTAGAGGATAACAAAAAGAGTTGGGATTCCAAGTTGAAGTTTGCACTATGGGCTGATAGAGTTACCATCAAAAAGCCCTTAGGGAATTCTCCATTTAAACTAGTTTATGTCATTGATGTTGTTTTCCCTATCCAGTTGATCCTCCCTGTGGCTAAATTCTTGCAAGAAGAACAAGAGGAAGAGAATGACATGGTAAGAAGAATGAATAACCTGGTTGAACTACAACAAATCAGAGAGCAGCTGGTTGAGAAGTCAAAGGCTCATCAGAAGGCAATCAAAGAAACCTTTGATAGGAAGGAAAAAGTGGAAAATTTCCAAGTTGGTGATTGGGTGCTTAAATGGGATGCATCTAAGGAAAATAGATGTAATCATGGCAAGTTTGACTACTTATGGACAGGTCCTTTTGTCATTGCTCAAGTTCAGCAGAACAATACATTCATTATGCACATTCTAGAAGGAGGAGATACTTTTGGTAGCCCAATCAATGGGCAGTTCTTGAAACTTTATTTCATTTAAGGCCTTAAAGCCTTGGTATTGTAAATATGTTTTTCTTTCAGTTTTTATTTCATGCTAAATAGACTCCATGCCCAATGGAACACTAGGAGGAAGATTTGATCTTATTTTTACAGGAAAGGCATTGTTCTGCAATTCTTGAAACCTCACAGGGAGGCTTTCATCCCCAGAAGGAGCCAGTGTTAGCCTTATGGGAAAATGGTCCAAAAATGGATCCAAGGATGCCCTTTAAAGTCTCCATAAACTAGAAAAATCATTCCAATGGATCCAAATTTGCTCTTAAAGTCTTCAAAATCTTCACTAAGATCGGCCAAAGAGCGAAACCATCACATGCCGAGAGCCCTTGGAAGGGTGGAAAAACACTATCGGTAGGCTAAAACTCTCCAAAACAGTGAAAAAAAAAGTATTACAAGCATAAACATGGAAACGCACAGTTGTCATTAGATCTGGCCGATCAATAGCCCAAATCTAAGCGGCTAATCTCATCAGCAGTGGCCATCGGAGGCAGTCGGAGTAGAGTCGTAATGAGATCGGGTCGAGCGATATGTCGATCACCGATATTGGTGATATCGCTATCAGCGGGGAGCATATGCCATGTTATATGAAGGACCCAGGGAGTGAGCGATGTGCGATTACGATTTATCGCATCGGCACTATACCATGGGCGGGGCCTATGCACAGGCATATGTGCGACCCAATGACCGGACCCAACGGCATTATATATGAGAGTTAATAATTTTGAATTCTGCAAGAAGGCTTGTTTTAAATGCATTTTAATGTATTTCATTATATAACAAAATACAAAGGGGAACAGGGCAGCGCCAAATGTGATGAAGCTCGGACCTGAAAGGGTTCGGAAAGCAATATAAAGATATATATATATATATATATAATATTTTATATATTTGTCAAATCTGCAAAAGACCATTTTCTAATGTAGTTTGTGTGTTTTCATTTTTTAAACGACATACAAAGGAACCTTTGGCCAGCACCAATTACGATGAGCCCCAGACCCGAAAGGGTCCCGGAAGTGAAATATATAATATTTAAAGTCCACCAAAGCCATTTTTCATACATTTTCAGTGTTTTTACGTATTCTGGAATAAAAACAAAATACACAGAGCCAGGCCATCAGCGACTCGCGATAGCGACCCCAAAAGCGGACCCGATGGATATAAACCATTTTTTAGGACTTTTGAAATCTGAAAAGGACATAGAGGGGCAGGATTTCTCAATGTTGCTATGTTTTCTATTTAAAACAGAAATATTCATTATTTTTAACAGAGGTCCGCAATAGGGCAGCGCTATTCTATTTTAATAGAAAGCATGCATTGTTAAACCATTGGAAGGGCAACAGCACGTGCAGTTCCTCCCCAAACCGACTTAGAGGCTAAGAAGCAGCATAGTGCATCAATAGCCCAGCGCAGCTCATCAAAAAAACATCATGGAGCATCTCTAGGACGAGACAGCTCCCAAGCAACACATCAAACTACCTGAAAGTGGTTATTCCTCTATCAGAAGGTGAAAACCTCTGAGCCATGTTTTCCATAGAGGGAATCAAACAGTTAAGGAAGATATCATACAAGATTAAGACTCTAGGCCTCTTAGAGCTCAAGAGCATTGTAAAAAGGCCTATAAAAGGCTGGAAACTAAATGTAACAAAGGTTCAACTTATGGAGATTGTTCCTCCTCTGTTCCTTCAAGCTTCTCATCTTCATTTTAGAAATATAAGCTTCCTTTGCTATTATATGTTCAATGTCCATTCTCTTTACTGTTCTATGCTTGCACTTGAATAGGTTACTCAGGTTTACTGCAGTGTCTAATGCCAGATAATTGTCATCCTATCTCTGCATTGATAAATTAGATTTGCAAGTCTCATTTACTTCCTCTAGCTGGCCATTCATATGTGTTTATGTATGCAATATACTAGTACAGTCATTATTCTCCATCTATCCATTGAATTTATAAATTATTGAGCATTAGTGGTCTAAAGCCTTGTATTGGTGAGAGTGTTCATACATGTCTTGAGTGAGAATAGAGCTGAAATGGTTATCTGACTTGATCCAAACCATCATTCATTCCAATAGTTTTGAGAACAATATTGAAGATTATATGTTACCATGCATCTCCGAGCTGCAACCTAGGAGAGTTTCTTGGAGTCCTAACAGGGAATTTAGGGAGAAATGTTATTAATTTATAAATTCTCTACTTTCCTGTCAAATAATACTATCTTATTCTTAGGATCAGTTGGTATGGTCAATAGCTCTAGTTGGTGTATTTAGTCTAAAACTTGGATATATACAACTAAATATAATAACACAAAATGCGGAGCTAATTTGGTTGTGGAGAGTTATCTAGAAATCGAATTTCCCCTCAAAGTCTCAACTTCTAGTTTCATGTATATTCAAGGGAAAAGTCCCAATTTGGATGTATTTCAATACAAACATGAAATAGGTCTTGGATGGAATGCATCTTCTAAATGATATGAAGAGTCCGTCGATCGTATCTTTGTTTAACACTATTTTACAAAACAAGTATGGTCTACTTGTAGGGATCTATTTGGACAAGTTTGTTCTTGGGAGTAGTCACTTTTGTGGACATTTGGAAAGTTTGGGTCAAAAACAGGGCAGCTAAGCCATTTTGAGCTCTCCTTCTCATCCTCAGTTGGGGCATCTGGTTGGCTAGAATTTAGGTGATCTTTTAGGACAAATCATCATATCCATTTTAGGTTTCTATAGATGGTCTAACTATTCTTTCTCACTATCCTCATTCAAGGGCTACTTTTAGGGATAGGAATATCTTAATTGAAACCTAAAATGTCAATACTTCATGGGGTTATTTCAATGGGGCATCGGAGTAGCAGGGTTCCTTGTGTGGTGGGGTTTGTTCTACATCTTTCAAAACAGCTTTTTTTTCATGTTAATATGGGTTTGGTGAGAGGTACCAACGAATGGATAGAATTTTTATCTTATTGTTTTTGCTCAGGAAAAAGAGTGTGAACAACTACAATTGTTTGGGTACTCATTTCTAGTTGTGAATTAGGTCAAAAAGACCCAAATGTCAAGGAATTTTATACTTGCTTGTATATTGGAGAATATATTTCAGTTTAAATCTATTTATAATTCCTTATAATGAATTTATGTTTTTAGGGAGTAGAATGAGATTGTTGATATGATTTCTAAGGAAGGCTTGCACATGGATTAGGGGTTATGGAAGGTGGAGAAATTGGTTGGGTCAGAATAATATCCATTTTCCCATCATCCTTTTATGGATGAGATACACACTGTTAGAATATCACCTCTACTATTATATTTCCTTTCATATTATTTTTTGTTTAGGGGTCTTGGACTCATATGTATATATTATAGAATAAAATAATCAAAATTTTTCCTTTTTTCAACACTAATATATGTATGGTGCATGCAACAAAATGATAGTTTTGTATGTTTCACTGGCATACAACCTATGTAACATCCCTAGTGGACATGATCACAAAACATTTATTTTTTATATTTTTTACGCTTGTGATGCTATAGGATTTGGGCAAATCCTAGTTAATGTACGCTTGCTTGTGTATATCAAAAATGTATTTTTCTTTTAAAAAATATATGAATGAAAGTACAACATTTTTCCAATAAAAAAGAAATCAAATTAATATTAAGAATTAAGAATTATTAATAAGTTTTAAATATTTTTTATTCGAAAAGTTATTACATTTAATAAAATTTATAATTTATTTGGTTATTTAATTCTCAACAATATTAATAAAAATATTAATATTACTCTTAATAATATTATTTATAAAAATATTAATATTACTATTAATAATATTATTTATAGTAATAAGGTTTATTAATATTTAGGTCTTTAAGTAAGGTTTATTAATAGCTTTTATGAAACTCCTTTATAATGTGAATACGAATTTATATATTTTAGGATTTTAAATTTATATGTAATCATTACAACCATATATTTTATAACTTTATTTGGATTAATTTCAAGAACATTATAATAGAAATGAACACTTTTGATAAAGAGAACGTGTGTGGGTGTGTCTATATACATATAAAGATATTAAATTGTGATATGATAAAAATAATGTCAACGTGTTTTAGTTTTCTCTGTTCTCAGATAAAAATACATGGCAATAAGTTTTACATTTATTATTTTGAGATATTTTATGCTCTAGTTTATGAACTGTAAAGTTAGAGTCATTATGTCATTTAATTTCAAAACTCAAAGCACTAAGAGAATTTGAATATTAGAGGCGAAGTGAAACTAGATGCTAATGAAATAGGGAAGCATTTTACTGATGCAACAAAAGCTCATTTGATATTTGGAAATGAGGATGAGAGTTTAAATCTCAACCAAATGATAACATATTTTCTTCTAAGATGGTGATATTTAGGTATATATTTCAACTTCATTGGATTGACTATGTTGACTACCTTGTTTCACTACATGATAGATACTTTACACAAAATTTATGACGTATGAAACCTTGCTAGATGTATACAAGCAGCAATATATTCAGCGATTATTTAAGAATGTGAGTTAAATAATATATGCTTTTCTGTGCAAGGTATGAATTCATTAATCAAACAATGAAGGAGGGTTATCAATTGTTAAAATTGCAAGACACTATCAATACCACAATTGCAATAGAATCTATGAAAGGGGCATGTAAGGTCGATTAAGATAATAAATGTGAAATGGTTTCCTAATATACCCTAAAAGGTGGTACTCTTAAGTCTTTAGAAACCAATCAAAGGATGAAGATAAATGCACAATTGATGTTGTGCATTACAAAAGAGATAATTGTTGTTGTGCATTGGGAAGGGGATATCTGTGAAAAGGGCTACAACTTGGATCCCTCCTTTATAGTGATAACCTGAGCACATGAAAAACAACATGGAGAGGGTAAAATACGGATGGTGTTTCTGAATTCTTAGAAAACAATCCATAGAAACAAGTGGTCATGAGAAAATCAAAGGCGAAAGATACATGCATCATTGATGTTGTCTATTGCGAATGAGATATTTGTGAAAAGATATAGGAATTGGATTTCTCTTACAAAGAGACAATTCAGGCACATGAAAAAAACATATAGAGGGTGATAATATCTCAAAAACCATCCCAAGAATGAAGACGTTACAAAAAAATAAAAGTGTGTCGATAAAGATGAATGTGTGCATTGTGAATGATACATTTGTGAAGAACTAGATGACTTGGATATCTTCTCAATATAAATAATTCAAGTGCATGAAAAACAACATATATAGGGTCAAATTGTAGAGTGTTATGCATAATTTAAGGCCATATGAGAGGGACAAACAAGATTCAAAATGGAAAATAAGAAAACCAAAAACATTGTGGTTGGTCTTCTCTAGAAAGTTGAGTCTAGAAATAAGTTAATAAATGAGTTAAGGTTTAGAGTTGCTCAACTAGAGCTACAAATATATAAAAACATATAAGAGTAAAATTTGTTGACTTTTTTTTTAAACATAGAAGAATAATAGGTGCTCATCATTTTTTTTGTCACATCAAAATTTTATAGCTTGTCAAAAATAAATATGCATGTTCTCTTTTACCAAAGTGTTAGTTTTGATTATAATATTTTTATAATTCACAATAGTATGTTTTTAAATGTAAGTATAACCATTGTGTTCTTGTTGACTAGTTACGGTTGGTTGTTTCTTGGGTTAATGACTCATGAAAACAAATTTTTTTTGGAACTATTAAGGCCTTGAATTTAGTATTTATTTGGACCAATTCTTTAATATTCATAAATCTCATCCATGTAATTGGAAATATTAGTTAATGGGCATTCATTTTTAAATATAGATGATGCAACTGAATTAGTAAACTTGTAGGAGATAATAATGAGAGTTCTTTTGTGTTTTGGAGATAATTTGTGAGCGATTTCAAAGTGTCCAAGGAATCATAAAGTTTAGCGTTGCACTTTATTTATTGCTTGTGGGGAGTTTAGTTGTTCTAACCTGACTTTGGTGATGTTAGGTTTGGATTCTCACTAGGATCCATGGTAACCAAAACTTCTACAATTTGATATGGTTCTTTTGTTTATTGTATCATTTAATATGTTTTTTTAATTTTAAAGTAAATTTTTAAGAAAGAAACAACCAAAGACAAAAGAAATTTCATTGAAATAATTGGCCTGAGCCCATGGAAGATATAATTTGTTGAATTGGAAGATATAATTTGTTGAATTGGTTCTTGATGTAGACCTAGGATAAAACATTTCACTTAATAAAATATGAAGCAACACCTCACTAACCAACTAACCAAATGGTGAAAAATTGGGTTGCAAGTTCATAAGAATCAGTCACAATATGGAGTGTGAATTCCTCATAACATGCACGTGCTTTTGAGCCATGTCAACTAAGAAGCATAGCTAGCGATTTGGTTGGTAGTTTGGGGAATTAGCAAGCCTTGATTTCGAATAACATGTGCAAGCTCTCACGAACATGCACGTATTCCTAATGGCATCATTGCCACGTTTGGGCCCATAGATATTAATAGAATATTTAGATGGAAAGGAAGTTATATTTCCTTTTAGGCATTATTATTTATCATTAAAAAATCATTTTCAATGTTTCCCTTTTACGCATTGGAGCTTGATTGGCTACATAAACTTTTCCGAAAATTTTTGCTCACATTTTTCAATGGTTAGAATTAGTTTTCATGTCGATATTGAAAACAATGTATGTGGGCCAAAATAATATTTTTAAACTATTTATGAATTCACTACATGATAGAAAAGAATAATTCATACTTGTTATTTTTCCTAAATGGGTTTTGCTTATAATTCTCTTTCAATTTTGATAAATATACTTGTTGAAATAGTCATTCCTATTTATTATTTCTCAGAATAGTTTAACAAAACATTGATGCTTACTCACCCTTATACAATTTTTTCTTTCTTTATTTATAATTTTTTTTCTAGATAGTTCCAAACATTTAATTTTAGCATAGCCTTTTTTTTCATTTCCAAGTGAATTTCTATGGCAAACAGTGTCTCTTGTTATGGTAGTTTTCTTTCTTAAATAGTTATCAATGGATGGTTACTAGTGTGAAAGCAGGTAATAAGGTTTCCTGGTAAAACTCTAACTTTGTCCCTTCTAACCCTATGTTTTTTCTTTTATATCAATTACATTTTCTAAAATTTGTCACTCTGTGTCTCGGGAGTAGAGTTGCGACACCATCTTCTTCTCCATATAGAGTAATTTTTTGACTCGATATTTTTTTCTTCCAACCATTTTACTTTAAAAAATATTGGCACTAGACCCTTCCTTTTTCTTTGGGAATTTCTAATTTTCCCTCTTCCTTTCATAGGTATACCCTCTTGAGACCAAGTTTCCCAGTTGTAAGTATATTTTATGATGGATTTCCATGGCTCTTCTTCGTGACTTTCATATTTTTCTAGGTTCTTACACATTTTATTTTCCCTTGGAGGGTACTCGACCATGGTGGACAAAACCCTTCCAAGGTTTTTTTAATGCTTAAGGTTTTCAACTATAATAGAAAGAATTGTTTGTAAAATATCTTCATTCTTAATTCTGTTGGCCCGAAAAGTTAAATTTTCTACTATAATTACTAAAGTTTATTTTTAATGTCAAGGGTTTCCTTTGGATCCCTTGTTAGAGTTAGTACAATTTTTTTTTCATTTTCAAGAATGGGTTTCATCCTTAAATACCTAGCCACGCTTGTATTTCATGTTAATAGTGCTTCAACATTTTATAAAGATTGGTTTTTGTTTTAAAAATATTTTACTTTTTTAGTTTATGAATTATTCTAATACATTTTTTTCCAGGGTTCCCTTGCTTCTTGAATATGGATACATCTCCCACAATATTACATTGGATTTATTATAGTTTATGAATGCTTGCCAAAATGTTTTATTTATGGCTTTTATGGCTTCTTTCATCAATCAAAATTATCAAGTTGTTAAATTTAAATGTTCCTATCACAAGAGATACAAAGTCACATTTGTACATTCCTTAATAGATAGTCTATCTTTTCTTTTTGGTTTACTACTGTAATCTTTTGGTTAAGATTTTTTGTTATATTATCTATATATATTATATATATATTATATATATATATATATACATGTATATCTTATGTTTTTCTTTTAGAAAGTCTCTGACTAGAATTTCTTGGAGGAACCTGTCATGGGATCTTCCAACTCTTTCTATGTCCTAAATATTTCTTGAGTTTAGGACCATGGCTACCTATATAGGTGGATAGAACTCCTGTCTATAGGAATCCTAAGGAAACTAACCTAGTTCACATTTTTAACCCTACCCCAATATGAATATACACACACACATGTGTGTGTGTGTGTGTGTGTTTATTCAAAGAAAGATTTAGAAATATTAACCTACTTTATCAACATATTTTTTTTTCCTTTTCATTTCCAAACTTTTCCAAAATATAACTATTCAATAATATTTTAAAATCACAGAATACTTATCCAGATGTCTTTATAGGAATGTATTAAGGTCTCTTAAAATTCTCCAAAATGTAAGCTAGCTTTTATAGGTAGCTATCCTTGAGCTCCACTCCTCTCCATTAGAGAACCAACCAAGGAAATTTCCAGAATCTCTTTTTTTTTAACCCTTAAGCATTATCCTGCTCAATTTCCTAGGTTCTAACCATTTTTTCTCTCCCATTTTTTATACTTTAGATGTAGTTATATTTCTCTCCCATAATGCTCCTACATGGATTCCACCTCATGATGTTTATCTAGTCACATTTTTCTTCTAGTGGTATGTCTTTGCCAAATTCTTTTGAATAAGGGAAAATAGAGAAATTTTTCCTTCTTTCATTCCTGCCTCTGCTTGGTCATAATTAATTCTAATTATTTTCCTTAATAAATAGGAGTTAAGTTCCACATGATAACCCTTAACACATTAACAATAATGTTAACAAACCAAAAATAATTTATTTTCCATTAATTAAAGTAAATGTTTACATCAACAAGTCATATTTTATTTTTTTATCTTTTCCATCCAAAATTAAATGAAAAAGTCGTAAATGAATATTGAGGGGTATTATAGTTAATCATAAGAAAAAACCATAATGATGATAATCATAGTAAAACATGTGCAATCATAGATAACATAATAAAGCAATATTGAAATTGGGGCCAATTATAGCCAATCATACTCAATGATGTTTGAACATAGTCAAACAATGATTAATCATAGTCAAACCATGTTCAACCATACACAAACTATGGTCAACTATCTTTAATTATATTCAATCAATGGTTAAATATATTCAAACAATGATTACCCACAGTCAAATCATATTGCAATCGTGCTCTCCCACAATCAAACCATGGTAAATATTATTCAAACTAAGGTGAACCATGGACAACCATTTACTCACCAATGGTAAACCATATTCAACCATGAATAACATAATTAAACCATGGCCAACCATATTCAATAATAGTCAATAATGGACATCCATGTTCAACATGGATTGCTATGGACATTTATGGTAGCTCACAGTCAAACATGGTGAACATGGACAACTGTAGTCAACCATTGCCAACCATAATCAAAACATAGTCAGAAATGTTTAACCATAGTCACCCATGGTCAAACATGGTCAACTGTAGCAAATCCATGGTCAACCATAGCCAAACCATGATCAACCATAGTTAAAAATATCTAGTTATGGCTAACCATAGTCAACTATGGTGAGAAATTGTCATCATTGAACCATGATCAATAGTGCAACCATAGTTAATGATGGTTAACAATTGTAAACATGATCAAATACAGTTCATTATGGGCAGCCATATTCAAACCATTTTCAACCTTTTTCAATGTTGCAGGTTAGGAACAATAAATTTAGCATTGTCATGTGATGAAAAAAATCACATTTATGTTGTGACAAATAAAAATCAACATTGTAGGCTAAATGTTGTCGATGCTACAACACCCTTCAAAATTTTGGCTTGCACCCAAATTTCAAATCCTCCTTTGACCTTGCATATTATTGTCACAAGCATTAAGACTTATTACATGTGTTTTCTCTAAGTGTTTTGGTCCCATTTGTAAGAAATCCAAAGTGTTGTCTTTTTGCATGGTAAGTGTCATACGTCACGTAAAATATAGTTTTGGTCAAGAGGTTATATTTTTGTAAATGAGTTGATGTTACCATATAAAAATTTGTTGCACTCATTTCCAAAGTTTCAAACACCATCGCCCAAGTGTCATCGCCTTCATCACAAAGTGTATCTTTGGTGTCACACTTTTCGTAAGTTTTTGTAAAGTTGTCGCATTGAGGTAAGTGTATTGTTCATGTGTACTAGATAATATATGTTGTGTCTTCAAGTGTTCTTAGTGTGTGATCATAGTCAAGTCTTATCATTGTTCAAATTAGATCCACCAATCCCACACTCAGCCAAATCTAGAAATTTATCGACCAAGCAACTTAGCCTAATCCAACCTTCCTAAACTGCGCATTACATAGTCTCATCCCTCAAGTTGTAACCCTTCCTCTTGGCATTGTGTTATGCACAGTTCTTGCCTCCCAGGATTTGGCACTACACAATCACAGTGCTTAAGCCCAGCCTCTGACCCAAAAATTTGTGTAATTTCTCTCTTCTTCCTAGTCACCATTGTGCATTGCGCAATCACAAGGCTCAAGCCTCATCCCTAATCTCTTAAACTATGCAATTGCATAATCACTTGGCCTCCTCTTCCTTCTAGAACTGCGAAGTGGGAAAAATTAGTGTCTAAGCCCTCATCCTGGTTCCCTGATCTCCCCAAATGTGCAATCCTTTTGCTTAATCCTATCCTAAACTATGCATTGGCCAATCTCAAGGATCAATATCAACCCCTAATTTCCTGATCTACATAATTAAACAATCACTAATCCTTTCCCTCAGCCTATCACCTGGTTCCATCTCAGTTAGTGGATAAGCATGCAACATCTTAGACTAGGGGTTTATCGGACTGATGTCATCTTGTCATGAGTGAATTGCAAATGAAGGTACTTTATCATACCATGCTAGGATAATGAAGAAGGAGATGGAGAAGGAGAACACACTATAATGCACCTCTGTAGCTAACTATGTAAGTCTATCGATCAAGAAAAAGCAAAGGGAATCCACCTTGTGACTGCAACTCAAGATCTGATACCATTGAAGACTCCTTACCTCTAAGCCATATGGGTGTGGATAGAAGAACAATATTTATAAGACACATTTCAAGAAACAGCAAGAATGAATTTTCATTGCTATTTCATCATATATTCCATGTCATCAATCTCATGTCATGAGTCACAATATGGCACATCATTTTTTTGGATCATGTAATTCCTATTTGAAAAATGTATTATAAAGTGGAAGTCCAAAGGACATGTAATTAATTTGAAGATTTATTTGAAGCATAAAAGTCATAGGAGGTCAACATTCATGAGGGTTTTCAAAGAGTCACATATGACGTGAAGCATCACCCCATTGGTTATATATACACCCTCATTGTATGAGCAAATAACTTTTCACCTTGGCTCCTCCAGTAAGGCATTAGAGATACAAGCTAGTTCTTTTGGGGAGCAAGGAGTGGCTCCAACGCTCCACTATTGGAGCTAGTGGTGTTCATTATATACATGAAGCATGATGCCAACGCATTCTTCATGCATGGATTACGAATATTTGGAAGATTTTTTTGTGAATGCTTCTAATTCATGTTTTTTTAATTGTTCTAAAGTAGTTGAACTATTTCATTTATTTTAGTACTTATCATATTGAAGTATTTGCTCGGTTCTAACTACGGGAGTTAATTTATTTTCTGACCACCCATGGTTCGCATACCATGATATTGGAATGAAGTATCATATGAAAAGGAGTCATAAGGAGATAGAAAAGAGCATAGATAGGAATCTTTAGGGTTTGTTTTGTCTATTCTGTACTTAGGCGAAGGCGAAGGATCCTGCAGCTATGTGTGCGAAGACCTTGGTAAGTCTACAGCTGAGTGCGAGGGCCCCTACAGTTGTATGTGCAGGGTTGGAAGAGTCTATAATAGAATATTTAAGCATAATAAAGGTTATTCTGGAGAATTATATATGTATTTGTGTATCATTGCTTATCTCTGAAATTTACTATATGTTTTGATCTGTTGAATGCAATTAATCATGAAAAGTACTTAATATATGAGCGAAAGAAGTAGATTTGTTTATTTACATAATTTTATGAATGTTTAGCACAATCAGTGAAGGGTTTAAATCTATTAACTATTAGTTTTTTGGTTTTAAGGGTTAGGGTTCGTGAAGGACGGATACAACCCTAAGCTTAACATAAACACATCACATAGTCCTCTTGATCTAGAAACCTGGTTCTAGCATCCCCCAATACTACCTCGGCTGACACTGTAGCCTGTACTATGTGGGTTGTTGCTGAAAGGGTTGGTAGTGTAGGGTTTTGTTGGTTAGCACAACTAACTCTAAATCTGGGTCTAAGCCCCCTCAATCCAACAGGCGTACATAATTTGAATATTTATTTAAAGCATAAAAGTCATAGGAAGTCAAACATTCATGAGGGTGTTCAAAGAGTCACAACAGAGGTGAAGCATCACCCCATTGGCTATACATACACCCTCATTGTATGAGCAAATGACTTTTCATCTTGCCTCCTCCCACAAGGCATTAGAGATACAAGCTAAATCTTTTGGGGAGCAAGGAGTGGCTCCAGCACTCCACTATTCGAGCTAGTGGTGTTTATTGTATACACGAAGCATGAGGCCAATGCGTTCTTCATCCATGGAATATGAATATTTGGAAGATTTCTCTATGAATGTGTGTAATTCATGTTTTTTTTTTACTTGTGCTAACTAGTTGAACTATTTCAGTTATTTTAGTACTCATCATATTAAGGATGTGTTGTAATGTTTGTTATGACTATCACATATTTGTGGACTATTCTGATGGATGTTAGACATATCTTTATTTTTTGTGTTTGTTTCAATGATTGTTGCATCTTTGTGGATTATTATGATGCATGTTAGATGGATCCTTCTTGTTTATGTGTGTCTTTACTAGGGTGGTATTGTTACCTCTATCTTAAAGGCTCACTTTTCTTCCCCTCCGTAGTAGAAGAACCTCAACACACCTACAACCGAACACTCACTAGGCACACACTTTCTTTTCGAAGGCACATATGCATTCCTCACTCTTGCTAACATATAGAGCCAAGGCAAACCTTTAAGAAAATTATAACCGGACCGTATTCCGGATGGTGTTCCTATTCCAAATGGTGTGAGGTTTGATTGGGATTACATATTGGGGAAACCCACTTGAATGTTGGCAAGTCCAGCAATGTCAAAAATTGTAGCGCTAGAAGGAGGGAAGCAAGATTTTTATGGCTAAAAACTCCATCCACCCTAATCACACTTCTCTAGGTCAAGGGAGTAATATCTCCAACACCTCCTCTAATCACATTTAAGAAGTTAACAAATCTTCGCATCCTAGTCTTGGACAAAATTGTGAAATATCTTACGATCATATCCAAGCCATCTAGCCTATAACTTGTCATTTTGATCCATGGATTACATAATCTTCCATACTTTCCAAATAAGAATGCAAGCACTCCTACTGGGATAGTGGTTTCCACATTCCAAGATTTATTTCTTTCCACCCTTGAAGAGTTAGCAGAGATTGCAGAGAACATATAGAAGTTGGAGCATCCTCCATCCTTTAATGGAGGTGATAGAGATAATTTTGTACTCTCATACGACACTTTGCATGGGTTAGGTGGTCACAAAGAGGAAGAGGAAGATCCCTCATATTCTAAAGAAGAGAAGATGTTTAGAGACAAAGACGTGGCAATCCAAGATATGGATTGGATGTCACGGGGCCCACTGGCTCTATCAGGTGTGTTACATAAGATTATGAGGCACCCGAAGAAATGGTTAACGAAGTATGACCCTAACAAAGCAGTGAAAGTGGAGGACCATTTCGACAATTTTTACCTACATCTACAAATGCTTGAGGTATGTTATGATGATGTTGCATGTAGACTCTTCCCTTGTACCTTAGATGGAAGAGTTGTATGCTATGACAGTCTTCCGCCAAATGCAATCCAGAATTGGAGCAGTTTCAAAAAATTATTTCTTGAAATATTTGTTGATTACAAAACCCTAGCCATGTTATTGAAAGAGATGGAAAATTTGAAGATGAAGCAGAAAAAGGAAGTTAAATATTTTAATCAGAGTTTTAATTACATACTGAATAAATTTCACCTAAATATGAAACCTCATGAATCCATCCCATTGATTATTACACTTTCACCTTACCAACAAGCATCATGTAGTTCGTGAAGAGAACTGCGAAAGAGACTTTAGCATAAAATTACGAAGAGGCTATTGCAGTTGCAAAGGATTGGCATGAAATCATAGTCATTGTTGACGATGAACCATCAAAAGACTCCAAATACACAAGCAAAATGTCTCAAGCCTTGTCAAGTAAGGTCAAGGATAAAGAAGTTACAGATATTGAAATCTTGAACAGTACCATAATTTTTTTGTCCAATGAGTTGGTATAGTTGAAATAGAGGTCAAGTGATACCACTGTAAGAAGAAAGCCCCCTAAATTCAACTTTATGAGAAGGTTCTCCAACTCTATCAGTCGCAATAGCAATCAATCGGCCAAGTCTGCACAAAGCTTGAACGTTGTGTTGAATGTTGAGAACATGGACATGGATCAATATTGTTCTTTTCATCAAGAGTATCATTTAGAAAATACATGCACGTAACTGAATCCTAGCATGAATTGTTATGCTTCTTAACCTGCAAAGCAATACCGAACCGAGAATATGCATGGAAAAATACCGAGAACACAGAATATGTTAAGAAAATATACCCAGAACACAAAATAGCAAAGATTTTATTACTCAGAGAGAAATGTTCACAGGCCTCTTCGAGGGGGCAACCTCCAATAGAGCAGAGCTCGATTACAAAACAAGACACGATTCTCCTCGCAGGGAATCTCTATCCTTTATATATGACTCCTACATGCAATACCATGGGCCAATACCGTGGGTTTTATTAATACCATCTATCTAATACTACCGCCCATTTACCCTTTATTTAATACTACCGCCCATTTGCAACTAACTGTGGTCCCTTCATTAATTGCGGGTTAACCACTTACAAATATTAATATGGGTTTTATTGACTCTTGACTATGACGTGATCCCATGACATGAATAAGGGGGTTAGGGTGGGACCCTAACATGCCCTCCCCCTTAAGACTAGCCTTGTCCTCAAGGCTGAAGCTGCGGAAACTGCTGAAGAATAGTGGCTGGTTTCCAAGTTGCATCTTCCGGAGAGGTGTCTTTCCATTTGACGAGGACTTCCTTAATCATGCGGCCGCGCAGTTGCTTGACTCGTGTGTCTAGGACCTGTTCTGGTTGAAGCCAGATGGACTCTTCTTCGTCCAATTCAGGTAGACTATGGTTTGAACTCGGCAATTGTTACCAATCACTTTCTTGAGGCACGATACATGGAAAACTGGGTGGATTTTTGCTGTAGGTGGCAAAGCCAACTTGTAAGCCACTTCTCCAATGCGCTGAAGTACTTGGTATGTTCCATAGAATTTTGGAGAGAGCTTTTGACAACCCTTGTCTTTGAGTGATGTTTGCTTATAGGGTTGCAGCTTCAAAAAGACCTGATCCCCTTCTTGAAATTGGCGCTCTGAGCGATGTTGGTCAGCCTGTTGCTTCATATGGTTCTGAGCTTGATGAAGATTCTCGCGCAGGTGGGCGAGCATGGTTGCGCGGTGTTGTAAGAGTTGATCCACTACTTGTACTTTGGAGCACCCCGTGAGATAAGAAGTAGGGGAAGGCGGAAGTTGACCATAGACTGCTTCATAGGGAGTCATTTTGGTGGTGGCATGATAGTTGGTGTTATATCACCATTCCACCAGAGGTAACCACTATACCCAAAGGTGTTGCTTTTCTGAAGTGAAACACCTAAGGTAGGATTCTAGAC
>APFE030398306.1:24053-50864 GCA_000404065.3 Pinus taeda | reverse complement strand
ACAAATTTAAATATACATATAGATATATAGATATAATTTTAAATTTAGTTTTGTCTTAATAATCTTAAAATATAGATATACTAGTGCATAATATAATTTTTTAAAATGATTAAGACAAAAAAAAGGTTATAGAGAAGTAATTGAGGTATGCATTTTAACATTTTGATATGTCAAGTCAAAAATATATTAAGTATATATTTTGTGTCTATTATTAATTTTATTATATTTTTTAATATTATTATATTTTTTGTACTTGCCGTATCTTTGCCGTATCCGGATCCTGGATTTTCAAAAAACTAGCGAATCCGGATCCGGATCCGTATCCGTATCCTGGGAACTTAGGTGTATAATGTATGATGTTAGTGGTGTTGAATGATTGGTATTTGGAGTGGGTGCTCACTTGAACGATTCCTAGAATGGTTAAGTTTCATAGTTTACTATTTGAGACAGTAATAGATATCTAAGATATTGCAACGCTTACTTTGATAGCTAACTATCAAGGAAATATCTTCAATGTTTCTATTGGTTAGGAGATTTTATGTGGGGATTCTGCCTTGAAACTATGTTGCATTCTGATGGAGTTGACGCTATTTGCTGGGGAAGTAATTTCTGATGTTTATGTTGATTGCAGGCCCACGGAATTGGTAGAATCCAAAACTGAATACACAGAAAATGATGTTTCAAGGGACTCTGACTTAATTTCAAACCCTCTTGATGGGAGGCGGGAGCTTGCAGAATTGGAACCCTATATTCCACCGGTTCTTCGTGGGGACTTTGACAACTTTCAACAAAGCTTGTTTGGAGGTCTGGATAGCTTTATTCATGCTGCTGAGGAGATGGCTAATGATTTCTTTCAGAGTTTTAGATCTGAACAGGGTGGGGAAACTGAAAATCCATTCAGAAGATTCAAGGGAGAGGAATATCGAATGGGTGATGAGCCTTGCAAAGAAGACACTATTTATGCAGATCTTTCCAAAGATGCCAAGGATTTCCAGGAGATTTGATTTTTATAAGCTAGTTCACACCTGAATGGACAACATTTCCTAGAACTCTGAGAATAGATTTGACTTAAGAACATTATGTCATTTTGGATTTAGCACTTAGTTTGTAATAGAAGCTTCTTACTGCTCTTTTATGTCTAGCATGAATTACAGTGGCTGAAATAAAAGTTATAGAAATTGCAGTTGTATATTCAGACAGCTTTTCATTTAGAAGAGCAGAAATGCTCAGGCAAGTCACTTAAAATTTATTTTAAAGTTAGTGGGGTGGGGCTTTTGTTTTGAATAGTGGTTCTTTGACAGAAAAAAATTGAAGTGTTTGTGTTTTTATGGACTAGAATGACATTTGTATTGTTGTTGCTATTAACATAAGCAGAGGAATTCATATAAATGACTATTTTGTTTTATCTTGTCTTTTCAAATTTTCAAAGTGCCATATTGCTTGTTATAATGTTTAATAAGAACAAAATATACGGAAATGTATCAAAATGCTATTGAATTTTCCATCAACTACTTGAAAAATTTGTTTACTATATAAATCCTATGTTCCAGGGTTATATAAAGTTCTCATTCTGCTTGAAACTCGACCTAAGGCAATTTGACCCCTATGGAAGTAGCCTTAACAAGAAATGGGGGCAGGTGTAGTTGGCCACAGAAATCAGAGACCTACTTCCAGGTTGACTTTGCAAGATAACAAGATAATAAGAAGTGCTTCAGACTTTCGGGTTACCCACAGAAAGGACAGATAGGCTAGATCATTTCAGATTGGGCAAGTTGATGACTGATTACAAGTCTACCCAGAATAAGTGGCCAGGCGAATTAAGCCTTTTTTGGTTGAACTAGAAGATCTACACCTGAAAAGTCAAGATGTTTGCTTGGGTTTCAATCTCTAAGTCTTGTTTAGTTGAGTGTCCAACACAAATTTATGGCAGACCTACCTGTAGTCGTTAGTGAGTTCCAATTTCCCAAAATCCTTGACTTTGTTCCAATTCCAGTGCTTCAACCAAGTGGTTGGAGATTGGAGCCCTAACTCCGCTAAAGATGGTCTGGGATGAGCTCCTTTAGATTAGTTCAGGCCATCTAATGTCCAGTCTAAATTCAAGTAATTATTGAACCATATCAGTTCTTCTTTAAAATGCCTCTGCATTTGGATCCTCTGGAATCCACTGATGGAAACATATCCAGCACTGCTGGAAATGCGGAATGCCCAGAACAAAAAAGCAGATTTTTGGAGAAAGAGAGTTCAAGACATGTCTGGCCTTTGCTGCCTTTCTTGTCTTCCTAATTTGCACGAAACATGAAAATGTGTATCAGTTTCTGAAATGGGGATGGCTGGAAACATGAGCCCCCAAAATGGGATCATCGGGTAAAACGTCGTATATATAATATTTATGTATGTATGTATGCACAATTTTTTTACAAATAAGTTAATAACACATTATCTTGCAAGAAAAAAAAAGAATGAAACACATAAATGACATTATAGAAGGAATACCCACTCTATATTCACTCTTACAGAAGATTATATGATGCAAAATCCAAAGTTTTCCTTCATAGATGAGGCTGTAAACTCAATATTCCAAAATTAGCATTTATACACGAGGCTGTACATCCAAAATCAGCGTTTATACATGGCTATATGTGCTGAAAATGAAATAAAACATGTGCTAATGACAAGTACAATTACATAACCTAATAATCTTCATTCTCATCCTCATTAACAAAAATAGAACAAGCTGTTTTTTAGCAGAATTAGAGCATCGATTGATTAGAAAATTAGTTTGTGGAATGAATAGAGATCAATTTTAGTGGCATATCTTTTTTTTTGGCCATAGCCCCCACACCTTTCTTGGGTGTTTGAGTGAGCCCGCAAAACCAAAAAGGTCATGGAAAGGGGGCAGATTTGGACCAAACGCTGCCGAAACATTTCGGTAGCATTTCCAAATCAGGAAATGTGATACAGGGATTTTGGCCACGTTTTGTCATTTTGGGGCATTTTGGGTATGGGTATGCCAACTTGGGAGATGTTTCTTGCAACACAGTTGTGTGCTCATTGTGAGGTCTGCAAAAACTTCATAGGGGCTGTTATCTTCTTATTGCTGATTTTCCGTTATTAAGTAAACATGGGTCTGCTGCCTCCACGGGAATGCTAATTTCTGCTGCTAAAGAAATAAATATAATACTGCTGTTGTGATATTCCCACTTAGCAATAATGCTAAGGGGAAATATCAATTTTGCCCAATTTTGGATTAATTCGCACTTGCACTTAGGAAAGGTGGGTTTAAAGGCCCCACATGAATTTTTGAATTAGAGGGAAGCCCAAACATTAGAAAGAGGAGAAAAATCGCACAAGTAGTGGTAAGTGGGGGCCACCCATAGAGAAATATGGCCCAAGAGGAAATACACTCATTGGAGGGAGGAGATTGGTGAGGAAAAGTTGAAGTTGGGCCCACATGGGCATTTGGAAGACTTTTTGACAAAAGAGGAGACAATCATTTTTGGTCATTCATGATTATTTGAATTTTCTCTTAGACTAGCGCGTTTGAGCTGAATCCAAGTCTGCAAGTGCTGTTGAACACGAGGTTTCTAGGTGGAAATATCACCCCTTGCTTCGGTGGACTTTGAGTGCTAGCCCAAGGAGGGAGTCCCATCCTTTTTAGATTGATCCGGGAGCAGCATGGTGTGAGTGTGGGGAAGTTCCAGAAGCAGCAGTGCAAACACTGCGCAGTCTTTTGATAGTGTCTCATGCGGGGGTAGAGGAGAGAAGGAAATTTTGGGCTGAAACTTGGGGAGGAGTCTGGGAAGGAAATTTGTTGGTGATTGCAGTCATTTTAAGGGCATTTAGCAACATGATTACTAGGTGGTTTGAATTACCCAACAACAGTGCCATTGAGGGAAATTGGGCTGAAATTTGAAAGTCAACAATTGGCCAATTCCTTGTGGGTTTTTGTGTGTATTTGGTGGAGAGTCCGAGGTTAATTTCTTAGAATTTTCCAAGCATCAGAGGAGGCCCTAGCAACTATTTTTCATAGCTAGTAGCTCATTTTCTGGGCATTTCAGTGCATAGCCAAAGGGAGATCAACCAACACACTTAGGGGAATTTATCTTTATCACTTGGGTTTGCTAGCTTGCCTTGGACAAGCCTAGGTGCACACTTTCCAAGCACCCATTGCAACCTCATGTTTTATCAATAAAATGGCTCAACAATGTAGTTTTTGGCTCTATTCCGTGTTCTGAATTGTGGGCAAATTTTCTGTGTTTTTCACTATGCATGCTTTGTTTATCGCTGTAAATTTTCATTGGGGATATTACAGTGGTATTAGAGCTCATAGTCTTGGCTCAGCTTGTGGGGAACAACATCAGTGTGTGACACCAGAAGACCAACAAAACGAAACATAAAAGAGGTAGAGGTATAGAAGCATAGTGAGGGAGCTACAAATTACCCCATATTCGGTGATCGCTGAACAAGAGGTCGAAAGGCCAAACATGGGGATAACGAGGGAGACAGAAGTAGTAAAGAGGAGTTTGCCCAACATCTTTTCAAGGCTGTGTAGGATTTGTCTAAATGTATTGAGGCGTTGAGGCAACAAAATTGTAGTAACAACAGGGGCAAAGGGATTCAAGGGGAGTTCCAAATTGGTGAGGGCTCTGGTACATCGCATCACCAAGGGGGTCATAGCCCCAACACATCACTCATTCCCAGCACACCACCCATGTCTACTATTCCCACATTTATAGCATCCTGTGCTGGAGGGCCGCAAGGGCAAGAGGAGATGCCCATGGGGGACTATTTTGTGGAGTATTAGTCCTATGGGATTGACTTTAGAGAGGCCATTACATTTAGGGACTTTTGTCCACTAGAAGGTAATAATAGAGGGAAAGGACAAGGTGGATGAAGCCACACTGATGGAACCGATTTACAACGCACCGTGGGGAGATTGTTCCTCCCAACTTTTGATGTGTCGTCCAAGAGCTCAACGAAAGCATGGGTTGAGGAGCTAGATGTCTACTTCTAGCTTAATCAGAGGATGGAAGGAGAGGCAATTAAAATTGCCACTTTACATTTAGAAGGGGAAGCCCATGATTGGTGGTTCCATGGGTTGACCACGATGGATCATGCCAGAGTGGCAACCTACAAATATTTCACTAGGAGGGTGTTGGAGCGTTTCGAGAGGAGAGACCTAGAGGAGTATTTTGTGGAGCTGACAAGGCTCAAACAGACGGGAAGCACTGAGGCTTACATCTTAGAGTTTGTGAGGTTGTCAGTGATGGTACGTGAGCTATCAGAGGCCAGTAGGGTCTTCATGTTTGTAGAGGGGCTAGCAGAGCCATTGAAGAGATTGGTAAGGTCCAACAGGGCCACTACCTTGTAGGACGCAACAGGGAGGGCCCGAGATTTGTAGGATGCACTACCCAGGGCTAGAGCACCGTTACCACCTAGATAACGTTTTCAGCAGAGGGGAAGAGACACGAGGGCTCCACCACCAAGAGCCAACCAAGGGCGAGGGCAATTGGATGAGGAGACCTGGAGAGACCTCCGAAGGAGGAAGTTGCATTTCACTTGTCAGGAACCATGGGCACCAAGCCATAGATGCATAGCAGGCAAGACCCATTAAAGTCTTTTCTGATAGTGACTTGGAGGATGATGTAGAGTTGGAAGTGGGCGGATATGACAACGTAGCACATGTGGAGAGGGGACCACCACCACCACCACTAGGGGAAGCTCCTTTCCCACCAATAGGAGGGGTCATTGCATCTTTGCGAGGGGTACCAAAGTTTTTGACCTTGACGATCAGAGGCACGGTGCAGGGGCAACGTGTTTAAGTTTTGGTGGACAGTGGGGCTACCCACAACTTCATCAATGCACAAATGGGTCAAAGGAGGGGCATCACAACCGAGGAGTTTGAGGGATTTTCGGTTCTTGTGCCGGGAGATAGAACCATGCAACACACTCACTATGTTCCTGCTTTGAGAGTTACCATGGGGAACTATTCAGTGATAAACCATTTTTTGTGGTGGATGTGCTAGACACCAACATGGTGATGGGTGTCCAATGGCTCTATTTGCTTGCCCAAGTCACTACAAAGTGGAGAAAGCTGGAGATGGAATTCATAGGGCCGAATGGAAAATTGGTTTTGTTGAGGGGTATGCACTCTTACCATTCATAGACTGTTTTGGCCCACATGATGGAGGATGATCTGAGGCATGGTGACATTGAGTGGGTTGTGGAGTTGAGGATTTCTAAGGCTAGGGGTCAACCCAAGCCACTACACCCATACATACAAGCTATTTTGGACAGGTACCCAGTGGTGTTTGGAGACATACCGCCCAGGGAACCACCTGATCGGGGCTTTGAGCATACTATTGAGTTGGAGTTGGGGGTATAGGCTATGATCACTACCCCTTACAGACATCCCAAAGCATACAACAATGAGATTGAAAGGGCCATTCACGAGTTGTTGGCACTTGGGCACATCAGGCCTAGTTCTAACCCTTTTTCTTCATCAGTTGTCTTGGTGAAGAAGGATGGGTCTTTACGCATGTGCATAGATTACTGGGCCCTCAACAAGAAGACCATGAAGGACCGTTACCCCATCTCGTGCATAGATGAGCTGATGGATGAGTTGAGGGGGGCTAAGTTCTCCAAGATTGACTTTTGCTCAGTGGTACCACCAGATCAGGGTGAGGGTCCAGGATGTCCCAAAGACAACTTTCAGGTGCCACCATGGGCACTTCGAGTTCTTGGTTATGCCCTTCTAGCTAACCAACGCACCAACCACCTTCCAATCTTGCATGATCCACGTGTTTTGTGGGAAGTTGCGGAAGTTTGTGTTCGTGTTCTTCGATGACATATTGATCTACAACGGGACCTCGGAGAAACACTTGCAACATTTACAGACAATGTTGCCTATTTTGGAGGAGCAATGATTTTATGCTAAGTTGTCCAAGTGTGAGTTCAATTTGACAAAGATGCTCTATTTAGGGCACATTATTGGCGAGGCCGATGTGAGAGTCCATGAAGAGAATACCAGGGCCATCCAGGATTGGCTAGAGCTTTAGAATGTGACGAAGTTGAGGGGTTTTGTGGGCATCTATACCTACTACCAGAAGTTCGTGAAGGGCTTCTTGCAGTGAGCAACTCCCCTCACTGATTTGACGAAGAAGGGGGTGTTTGAGTGAACAAATGGGGTGCAGGAGGCTTTTGAGTGCCTCAAATAGGTCATGAACATTTGCTTGGTGTTGACACTCCTCGAGTTCGCACAACCCTTTGTGCTCAAGTGTGATGCATCAGGGGATGGTGTAGGAGCAGTTTTGATGCATGGGGACACCCGATAGCTTTCGAGAGCCGGAAGTTACTACCACATGAGAGATTGTACTCCATTTACGACAAGGAGATGCTGGCCATCATGCATGTGCTAGCCAAGTTTAGGCAATGCTTGGTGGGAAACAGGTTCCGGGTCAAAACAAATCACAACAGTCTCAAATTCTTCTTGGAACAAAAGTAGTTACAGGAGAGGCAACATAAGTGGGTGAGCAAGCTCTAGACATATGACTTTGACTTTGAGTATGTCAAAGGGGAGCACAACGTGGTCGCTGATGCGTTGTTTAGGAGGTCAACTACCCTTTCGTTGATGAGCGTTGCACCTGATTAGAGGGCACAGTTGCTGGTGGAGTATTCCAAGGACCGTTTTGCATGTGAGGTCCTTGACGGTGTAGTGGTGGATGATCAGTGCAAGGTTATGAATGAGGTGATTTACTCCCGAGACCAGATTTATGTAGTACCCAACTCCTAGTTGAGGGAGAAAATCATGTAGTCAGCCCATGACTCACCATTATCAGGGCATCAAGGGTTTGCCAAGACATACAGGACCATCAGGGAATGCTTTGCATGGAAGGGCCTTAAGGATGATGTTTTGAGGCATGCTCGAGAGTGTGACACGTGCCAAAGGAACAAGGGTGAGAAAACACACCCTGCTGGGTTACTACAAGCTCTTCCTATTCCTGAGGGGAAATGGGCGATTGTGTCGATGGATTTTATCACCACGATGCCCATAGTGCAGGGCAAGGACTTCATATACATGGTGGTAGACCGATTGACGAAGTTTGCACACTTTTTCGCCATCTCAACCTGGTCCTTGGCCTCACAGGTGGCTGAATTGTTTTTCAGGGAGGTATTTCGACTCCATGGTCTCCCGAAGACCATTGTCAGTGATCAGAACAATAGGTTCATGGGAGGATTTTGGCAGGAGCTAGTTTGACTAGTGGGCACAGAGCTCACTCCAAGCACTAGTTATCACCCCCATATTGATGGAGAGATGGAGATAGTCAACAAATGGCTAGAGGCTTACCTACGTAACTACGTGACAGACCAACAACGTGCATGGATACAATGGTTTCACTTGGGCGAGTACCGCTTCAACAACATGTACCACATGTCCATAGGTATGTCCACATTCAGAGCCTTGTATGGTTATAATGCATTAGCTTTTGCTGACGTGATGTTTGGAGACAACAAGGCCAAGGATTGGATACATGAGAGCCAAGATATCTTGCAGGCTCACAAAGATAACTTGCAGACTCCGCAGAACCAACAAAATCTCTATGCAAACAGGGGTCGATTAGAGAGGCAATTTGAGGTTAGGGACTTAGTCTTCTTGAGGCTCCAGTCGTACAGATAGTCATCACTCAAGAAGAAGGGGGCCGAGAAGCTCAAGCCTAGCTTCTATGCGCTGTACCGAGTCACTGGGAGAGTCAGGGAGGTAGCATATGAGCTGGAGCTACCCCCGGGGAGCTGAGTACATTACATTTTTCATATGTCTTGCCTGAAAAAGGAACTGGGGAAACAATGACCGCAACTATAGAGCTACCACCCATGGATGATGAGGGGCACTTAGTTTTGGAGGTGGAGGCAATTTTGGACACCTCTGAGAGGCACTTGTGGAACAGGGTTATCAAGGAATTTTGATTAGATGGAAGAACCTACCAAATGAGGATGCCACTTGGGAGAGAGAGAAGATACTTCAACATCCTCCATTACAGTTGCTTGAGGACAAGCAACGTTTTGGCAGGGAGGACTATGATATTCCCACTTAGCAATAATGCTAAGGGGATATATCAATTTTGGATTAATTCGCACTTGCACTTAGGAAAGGTGGGTTTAGAGGTCCCACATGATTTTTCAAGTTAAAGGGAAGCCTAAACATTAGAAGGAGGAGAAAAATCGAACAACTAGTGGTAAGTGGGGGCCACCCATAAAGAAATATGACCCACAAGGAAATACACAGTCATTGGAAGGAGATTGGTGGGGGAAAGTCAAAGTTGGGCCCACATGGGCATTTGGGGGGATTTTTGACAAGAGGAGTCAATCATTTTTAGTCATTCATGATTATTTGAGTTTTCTCTTAGATTAGCACACTTGAGTTGAAGCCAAGTCCGCAAGTGCTGTTGAGCACAAGAGGTTTCCAAGCAGAAATCTCACCCCTTGCTTCGGTGGACTTCAAGTGCATCCCAAGAAGGGAGTATCATCCTTTTCAGATCAATCTAGGAGTAGCGTGGTGTTGGTGTGGGGAAGTTCCAGCAGTAGTAGCGCAGACGCTACACAGTCCTTGATAGTGTCTCACGTGGGGTTTGAGGAGAGAAGGGAATTTTGGGTTGAAACTTGGGGAGGAGTCAGGGAGGGAGATTTGTTGGTGATTGCACTCATTTTGGGGGCATGCAACAACATGATTATCAAGTGGGTCGAATTACCCAACAATAGTGCCATTGAGGGAAATTGGGCCGAAATTTTAAAGTCAACAATTGGCCAATTACTTCATGGGTTTTCATGGGTATTTGGTGGAGATCCCAAGGGTAATTTCCCAGAATTTTCTGAGCATCGGAAGAGGCCCTAGTAGCGATTCTTCATAGCGAACAACTCATTTTCTGATCATTTCAGCGCAGAGGCAAAGGGAGATTAGCCAACACACTTGGGGGAGTTTATCTTCATCACTTGGGGTTTGCTAGCTTGCCTTATGCAAGCCCAGGTGCACACTTTCCAAGCACCCATTGTAACCTCATGTTTTATCAATAAAATGGCTCAACAACACAGTTTTTGGCTCTATTTCGTGTTATGATTTGTGGGCAAATTTTCCACTTGGTTTTCTCTATGCATGCTTTGTTTATTGTTGTAAAATTTCCTTAGGGATATTGCAACTGTCTTGAAAGGGAATTGCTAATTGCTCATTATACTGTTAAAGATATTAACATTTTCACTAGTCAATACTTATTTTCCATCATTGTTGTTGATTATTTGGACTACATAGTATGGATATTGCTTGTCCTTTTGAAAATATCAACATTTTCAGTGCTGGGTTGAAGATTGACATGGGTAGATCAAGTAAAATAGCCATTTAATATGTGGGGCTATCTCAATAGTGTTTCCATAAATGCCATTTAGCTCATTACTTGTTCCAACACTGCCATATTTCAGTCTAAGAACCCTTAAGGGACTCCTTGGGGTTCCAAAGAGAGGGTAGGGAGCACACTTTAGTGCCACCACTTAAATTAGTTTTGCTTTGGGAGGGCTTCATGATATTTTTTATAATGATCACCTTCATAACAATCGAGGTCGTGGGCTTGTAAGTTGTTGGTGTTGAATTTTTTACTAGGAAGCGCAATAGAAGATGATCTTCTGATTTTTTGTGTATGATTACATAATGATGTAAATAACATAAAATAAATTGATTGGAAATCATTAGGAAGTAATTATCAGATTAAAAGATTGGTTTCAAATTTCTACTGTGTTTCCTATTAGAAAATTCAACATAGTATAAGAAAAATGTGTTGAAAAATCAATAGGGCTATAATAGAAGATGTTTCTCATAGACTCGATAACTGCGTGTGATGTTCTTTTACTTTTCTTGATTATTAGCTTCTTCTTCTCTTATTATTATTTTGTTCATATCACCAAACAACTACTAAAACATGAAGATCAATAGTACACAAGGACACAAGATGTAGGCGGCTAGCTAGGGCCAAAACCTCTCCTAGAGAGGAAAACCCACAAAAATCTCCTCTTCTTATAGATTCTTCAAATGACGAATTCCAGGACCTCTAGACCAAGACCAAGTCCCTTCTAAGACCAACTCAAACCTTCTAGAGAATGTGCTGCTTCTTACCAAGTCAAACCAAGTCAGATCTCTTCCAATTGTAGAACTTCAAACCCCCAACTTCATATTTTCGTCCCTCACTGTAGGTTTGAAAATTTTGGCCCCTGCAACTGCTGCAATTTTCCGAATGTGCGGGAGAATTTAGGACTTCTAAGTCTTCCTCGTTCCTTTGCTTGGTTTGCTTCCTCTTCTAGGACTTGTAGGAGACCAAATGAACCTCTTCTACCAATTTCTACCCTTGCCTTTCAACTTCAAAATTGCGACCTTGACGCTGCAAAAACCCTAGCCTTCATTAACTCATGAGAGAGAGAGTGTAAAAACCAGTAAAATTTGTCTTCCTTCTTCCTTCTAGCCCTTCGCTTGCCTTCTTCTTCTTGTCCTTCGCTTCCTTGATGAGTGAATGAGTGAGTGAGCAAATGAGGTTGAATGATCTCTTATTTATAGCCCTTCCAGGTGTATGAACTGCCCTAATTAGGCCGACTTCTCCACTATCAAACCGACTTGGTCTTGGTGAGATAATTTGACACTTTTGACTCAAAAATAATTCTTTTGACGCATTACAAAATGCCCAATAGGGTCCTTTACATATGACAATGACTCTTTGACTTCTTGACTCAATGACAACACCTAGAAGCACTCAATGGGTGCTTTGACCTAAAAATAAACTGACCTTGAGCATGAAACCCATGCTATAAAAATAATAATAATAATTTACTTTTCATTTTACAATATACAAGAATCGAGAGTACAGATGAAGACCGAACCTAGTTACATATTTCAAAACTCCCTCTAAACTAGGTAGGTATTCATAATGGTACAAGAACATTCTCATACTGAAGATATCTCATAAGAAGAGTCGGATTGGCAAGCCATTTCATAACCTATCATTTAAGTTTATATCATTGCATCGCATCATACCAACCAACATTTTCATCTAGCAAGGCCTTGACTAACAACTCTATCTCTCCACAAGATTAGATCACAATGCTCGAGAGACAATGACTTATAGACACCATCATCATTGTCTCTCAAGGCACATACTCCATCCAAATGTTCACAAGGCATGTCCTTTTAGGACCATTCCTGTCTTGGATTAACACATCCTCAAGGAATATCCTCTTCAACTACTCTCATCTATTGGATGCCCTACCTTATCCTCAAAGAGTATCAAAAATCAAATGCTTACCCAATCCTCCATTCTTTCTTCACAATGTGAAGACAAGAATGACATGTCTATCTCTCCCTCTCAAATAGGGAGGATATATCAACCAATTCAAGCTTGTTTCTCAAATACACAAGCTTCTTCTGAAGAAGATATTTTGTCAAAATATCAGCTACTTGCTCATCGATGGAGATATACTGTAGCTACACCACCCCATCTTGCACCAATTTCCGTATGTAATGATACCTGTTGTTTATGTGCTTCATCTTTCCATGGAATACGAGGTCTTTAAACAACCTTATGCAACTGGTGTTGTCACAATGTCTAATTGTAGGGTCCATCGGTCCTTCAAACAAATCGGATAACAAATTACTTAACCAGACAACTTTGCTACTAACTTCACATACTGCAATGTATTAAACTTCAACACTACTTAATGCAACTGATTCTTGCTTTCTACTCATCCATGAGATCATAGAGGATCTCAAGCTAAAACATCTTCTAGTAGTGCTTCTTCCATCTGACTCACTACCTCCCCAATTTGAATCAATATATCCCATTAGTTGGATATTGTTCGTTCCATCATACTTCAGGAAATAATGTATTGTCCATCTCAGATATCTCAATATATGCTTGGATGCTATCTAGTGGTCATGTCTAGGCTCCATCTGAAACTGACTGAGAATAATCACTACAAAACAAATATTTGGACGTGTGTTCACAAAGATACATCAAAGAGCCAATCAATTGTCTACAACTTGTAGGATCCACAGGGTTTAATTATGAACTTCTTAACATTTTCAAATTTGTGACCATGGGGGTTGTCATCGGTTTGCTATCCATCATACTAAACCTTTGTAGCATCTTGATTACATATTTTCCTTGACCTAGATATACTTCACTAGGTTTTTTTCATACTTCCAACCGTAAGTAATAGTGCATAAGCCCTGAATCCTTCATATTGAATTTTGATGCCAACTATTTCTTGCATTCTTGTATACTACTTTCCACCCATGTTATGAGAAGGTCATCCACATATAGAAGAATGATCAATGGATCACACTTCGTTACACTAATATAAAGATTTGGATATGTAGAGCTCTTTGAAAAACCCATTCTTTGTAGATATGTATCCACCTTGCATACCAAGCCCTTAGTGCTTGCTTGAGGCCATAAAGTGCCTTATTTAACATGTAGGCATGAGTTTCTCTATTCTATACTTCAAATCCCAAGGGTTTTCAAATATATACTTCTTCATCAATGGTGCCATTTAGGAAAGTTGTCTTCACATCCATTTGATGGATGTTCCATCCCATAGTTGTTGTCAAGGAGACCAACGCTCTTATAGTTGTGTCTTGCTGTAGGTGCAAATGTTTCTTCATAATCAATGCCTTCTTGTTGAGAGAAACTCCTAGCCACAAACCTTGCTTTGTACTTGTCAATGCTTCCATTTATTGCATGCTTAAGCTTATAGAGCCATTTGCAAGTTACAAATTATTTGTTATTTCAGCTTAGGAACGATTTCCCAAACTTCATTTTTCGTTATGGACTAATATTCTTTTTTCATGGCATCTTTCCATCCTTGATGTTTGAAAACTTCTTCAAAAGAGGATGGTTCCACTCCAATCAATTTTTTTTATATAGGTTGCATACCCTGAGTATCTTTTAGGATTTTTATTTTCCTTGAATGTTCCTTTAGATGCAACATGTCCTTCTGCTTCTTGAAGAGTTGATGTTAATCAGATGGGTATTTTACGAGTTTCAAGGATTATGACTTGCTGCACAGGTTCACTGGGACCTTCTTTTTCATGATTAGACATAGTATCTTCTTCTTCCCTTTGGACTTCTTCAAATATAGGTAGTTATTCATCATCAAAATCAATCGGGAGATTTTTAGACTTCTTGAAGGCAATGCTTTCATCAAAAAATACATCTCTACTTCAATTTAATGATCTTCCTTGATGTAGATCCTATATGCCTTTGATGATGCATTGTAGCCAATAAATATGCCCTTCATGCTTGTAGGATCCAATTTATTTCTTATATATATTTTGGAATGTCAATGTAGAGAGGGCAACCAAATATTCAAAGATGATCAACACTAGGTTTTCTTTCAGTAAACGCTTCTTCAGGAGTCATGTTGTCAAGTATCTTATGAGAACTTAGATTCTGAATATAGACTATTGTTTTGGATGCTTCACGCCATATAAATTGATGTAAGTTTTGATCATGTAGCATTGCCTTAATACATTATTCAATTGTACGATTCTTTCTTTCTACTACTCCATTATGTTATGGATTATATGACACTATCAACGCCCTCTTAATTCCAACTTCCTTAGAGAAAGCTACAAGTTCTTTTGATGTGTATTCCCTTCCATTGTAATATCTTAGCACTTTTATCTTCCTTTTTATAAGATACTCCACTTCTGTTTTGAATTCTTGAAATTTGTCAAATACTTCATCCTTGGACTTAAGTAAATAAATCCAAGTCTTTCTTGAGTGGTCATCAATGAAATTCAAGTAGTATAGATGAAATCCAAGAGATTTTGTAACCATAGGACCACAAACATCAGAGTGAATGAGATCCAAGCTTTCCTTAGATCTTGAAGCACTGCTTCCAAAGGGTTTCTTTACATTTATACCTAATGCACATCCCTTGCAAATTCCTTCATGCTCTTCCTTCAGCTGAGGGAGGCCATTTACCATAGAGTTTAAGGATGGTAGGATTTTGTATTGAAGGTGTCCAAACCTTCTATGCCAAAGCTCACATGGATTGATTTCAAGGTGAACTAGGGCTTGAGAGAGAGGTGTGAGTAATATGTTGAGCCTTCCCTCACGAAGCTCAATGAGTTTTGCATTATCAATGGTAGAACCCTTACTCCATACCATAACTTTTCTATCTATGAAAGAAATCTACCCCCTTTATCTTTTAAACAATAAATAGAAAGTAATTTTTTCTTCAAACCCGAGACATACAATATGTTGTTGAGATGTATGATTCCTTCCTCTTCCAGCTACAACGAGGTTGATCCAATTCCTTTGACTGCATAGTTCTTTTTGTCTCTAAGCTCGACTGAATGAGAAGATATTCCTTTTCATAGTCTTGAATTGTCCATGTTCACCTGTCATATGTCTAGAAGCTCCACTGTCAATTATCCATATGTTGTCATCTTCAAAAGTACCTGTAAATGCTGAGAATAATCCTTTGTTCTTTGTAGAGGTCGTCTTCGTCATGTAATTCTTGATAGATAATAAGAGATCCAAAATTGTTTTTATGCCTTGCTTGAGTGTTGCCATCATGGAGAACTACTTCAATGAGAACTTCTTCAAGGATGTAGTGATATTCATCATGTCTTTTTTCAACCTTAGCTTTGATACCATGTTGAGAAATCAATAAGGTTATAATTGAAGTGATTTCTCCTAGACTTGATAACTGCTTGCGATGTTCTTTTACTTTTATTGATTATTAACTTCTTTTTCTCTTATTATTTTGTTCTTATCATCAAACAACTACCAAAACATAAATATCAATAGTACACAAGGACACAAGATGTAGACTGCTAGCTAGGGCAAAAACCTCTCCTAGAGAGGAAAACCCACAAAAATCTTTTCTATTCTTATGGACTATTCAAATGATGAATTCCAAGACCTCTAGATCAAGACCAAGACCCTTCTAAGACTAAGTCAAACCTTCTGGAGAATGTGCTGCTTCTTACCAAGCCAAACCAAGTTAAATCTCTTCCAATTGTAGAACTTCGACCCTCGACTTCAGATTTTCGGCCCTCACTACAGGACTAGAATTTTTGGCCCCTGCAGCAACTCAAATTTTCACACGTGTGGGAGACTTTAGGACTTTTAAGGCTTCCTCCTTCCTTTGCTTGGGATGCTTCCTCTTCTAGGACTTGTAGGAGACCAAATGAACTTCTCTTCTACCAATTTCAACTCTTCCCTTGGAACTTGAAAACTTTAGCCTTGATGCTGTGGAAACACTAGCCTTCTTTCGCACGTGAGAGAGAGAGAGAGATTGTGTAAAAAATTAGAAAATTCGTCTTCCTTGTTCCTTTTAGTCCTTCTCTTGCCTTTTCCTTCTTGTCCTTCGCTTCCTTGATAAGTGAATGAGTGAGTGAGCAAATGAGGTCGAATGGTATCTTATTTATAGCCCTTCTGGGAGTACGAACTGCCCTAATTAGGTCTACTTCTCCATTATCAGGTTGACTTGGTCTTGAAGGGGTAATTTGACACTTTTGACTCAAAAATAATTGTTTTGACATGTTACAAGATGCCCAATAGGGTCTTTTACATACGACAATGACTCTTTGATTTCTTGACTCAATTACAAAACCTAGAAGCACTCAATGGGTTCTTTGACTTAAAAATAAATTGACCTTAAGCATGAAACCCATGCTATAAAAATAAAAATAATAATTTTCTTTTCATTTTACAATATAAAAGAATCAAGAGTACATATGAAGTCCGAACCTAGTTACATATTTCAACAAAAGGTTGAGAGAGCATCCAGTAAATTTAAGTGAAGGACTACATGTGTGCAGTGAAAAATCCTAAGAAGACCATAGGTCTCAAGAGAAGAGCCACAAAAGACAAGAACACACTGAGTTTGGTAGTTGATTTGTCTAAGGAGAGGACGAGTAGCATCTAAGAAGATGCCAAGGTGTTTTTCTGTCTTTTGTATGAATAAGAGAGGTTGGCCGAGATTTGGTTTTGTGCATAGAGAGGGCCACAACCCTAGAAGAGGGTTGAAGTGCCTAAGATCGGTGTATAGGAGGGCTGAAAGGCCTCAAACTAGTGAATAGAAGAGAGTCGAGTTTGTTTTATGGTTTGTCTAAGGATGAATAGAAGGGCCACAGGGCTGGTTTGAGCCCTAGTCTAGGTCACAGTCAATAAAAGATCAAGACAACGCTGAGCAGAGATAACAAACCTGGCTAAGGGCCAATTTAGTAAGGACGAATCTACCAGAAAGTGTCTCTGCTGAATAAATTTGGCCTACAAGAGATAAAAATATCTTCTTTCTCAACAGTAAGACTACCATCCAATTAGATATAACAACGACCGTAGGTATTTTGTGGACACAACCTTTCTAATCATATTTGTAATTCTGATATTGACAACATTTGCATTTGGAATATTTTAAATTGTCCACTACAAGATATATTATGGAAATGTCACCTCTTATGTCTATTATACAAATTCAGCACTTGACAAAATCTTCACTTAGTGTTAACACCATGGATCAAGAATTAGGTTTTCACGAAGCATATCGACTTTTGGGTTTTCACCTGTATCGTTAATACAATTGGGTTATTATCCAAATCTTGTAGTGCTTGGGAGAAACAAGCATCTTTTGAAGGACATGTTTTGACATCTATAATAACATTGATTTTGAGTGTCCCCTTCTTATTTGGTATTTTCTAGCTCCTTAGGCATTACACAAAACATATAGTGTATTCCTGCCTTCCCTTCTTTGTTTTGATTCCTGTTTTCATCAATGCCTTATGGTTCATGACCAGTATCGCGAGTAAATATTGCAAGGAGGAAATAAGCTTGGCACTAAGGATTTTCATTCTTCTTTTCATCTATGTACTGTGTAGGATAATTGATTCTAAACTAACATCATATAAAACTCACAATCAAAATCATAGGCATAACTTCAGAAGGCCTTGCAAAAAACATGAGAACGATGCTGATTTTTCCTAGCTTAATAGCTGGTCTCTTTGTCTACTATATGCCCATTATAGTTTGTTTGGTGTTTGAATGGCTAAATATCAGGATCATACCTAATCCCAAAGTTGAAGAATCTGGGTATGTGTGGGGAATAAGCACTGGTGTGGAGCATTGATCATGGAAAGAGGATAGATGGGTTTTAACCTACTGTGCATTAGCTATCATCACAATATTATGGTATATGACAACAACGATAGAAGCTCAAGTGTACATTATTAGCAATACTATTTCACAATCGTACTTATGCAAGGCTGACTCTTCTGATCTGATAATTATTTCCTAATGATTTCCTATCAATTTATCGTATGTTACTTACATCATTGAGCAATTATATACACAAAATCTCAACAGTAACACAATGAAAATAGTAAGATTCTAAAGAGACAACCATGCACAATAGAGACAACAAATTTTCCCTGGGAAACCTAAACTTGGGAGAAAACCCAACAATTTTTCTTTTAGGAGAATTAGTTCTTCAGAAAGGTTCACAATTACATAAAATATTTAGAAGTTTGTGCTAAAACCAAGTCCAAGATACTAGTCAAACTTAGTGAAATACCAACAAATCAACGCTATTTAAACCACTAGCAATACCGAAATTCAAAGATGGTCAATAGTCAAAATTTCAGCCTGTAGTGAGCTCGGACTTACGATCAAATCGTCTTGGGGTCAGATCCACACTGTGGTCAACAATAAAACTTGGTCAAATCAAATTTGGTTAAACTTAGTCAATTCACCCTCCTTTCTGCTCCTTTCTACGTCTGCTTCAAAGATATCTTGTGTGGTGATGAGTGGTTCAAATGAGGATGTATCTTGTGTATTTATACATGTCAAATGGGCGGGTTTTGACCAAGGGTATGTTGGAAAAAATAACTATGTTTGGTCTTCAATAATGTACTTGAGTCATTATGTAATTATTACTGCTTTTCAAAAGAATAAAGAAAACAATTATTATTATTATTATCGTGACTTATTAAAGCATGGGTTTCATTCTTGGGTCACCATGTTTTAGGTCAAAGTCCCCATTGAGGACTTCTAGGATTTATTTTGAGTCTATAAAATTATTGTACATTTAAAGAGACCCTTCTTGGGCTTTTGAATCATGTAAAAAGGTTAAGTATTGAGTCAAATATGAATTATGTATCCTCCACACCATGTTGGCCTAAGGGAAGATCAAGTCGGCCTAAGATCCTATTCGACCCCACAAGTAGCCTATAAAAGGAAGGGCATCGAATTCATTTGGAGCATCACTTCTCATCAAGTTCAAATTCTCTCCACTGAAAAGAAGTGCAAAAATATTATTGCTGGGAAAAAGTGCGAAGTGGGTTGCTGGGAAAGTCTGTTGTCGGGAAGCTGAAGTGAATGTGAGTTTAGGTGAGTTTAAGGAGTCAAGGAAAATCTAAATTTTGGTGGTGGTCTCTCTCTATTTCATGTTCTAGATTGGGAGATCGAAGTCTTCCAAGTTGGACAACTGCCGGAAGTTGTTAGTTATTGCAAGTTGTTGTATAGTTGAAATTGCTGGGAAGAGGTCAATCTTCTTGAGGCTGAGTTGGTGTGGAGGGAAGGTCTAGTCTTGGTCTAGAGTGAAGAGTCTCAAAAAATACTATTGAAAGAAATAATTACTTTGATTGGGTTTTCCCCTCGAGGGGGGTTTTTTCCTGGCATGTGCTTACATCTTGTGTCTATTTTTTTTATATACTGCTACTTTTGGTAATTGCTTTATGAACTAAAGAAAGAAGATATAAAGAATCATAATAATAAGAAACATCACAAGTAATTATCAAGATCAAGAAAATATTTACTACCTTTTTGATTTTCCAACATCGTATTAGAGCTTTGGTGAAGAAAGAAGAAAAAGGCAGATCCATTCATAGGCACTATCTCAAGGAAGGAGTTTATTATATCAAGGAGAATGTCTAACTCAATCAAGGGTGAGAAAAAATTTGAAGGAGCATCTAACTTCAGATCCTAGAAGAAGAGGATTTAAGTAATCCTCGAGAAGAACAAGGTGCTAGATTTGATAAAAGGAAATGTAAAGAAGCTTACAAAAGAACCCAGTGATGTCAACAAAGAAAAATTTGGGGATTTAGAATTGGTGGCTATGACTCTAATGGTAGAAGGTATAAAATAAAATCTTGTTCCATTCATAGATGACATCGATCATGCTTAGGAGATGTATGAAGCCTTGTTGAAGATGTTCACTATTAAGAACATTGGTCAAGTAGCAAGTTTTGAAGAATGAGTTGAGGAATACGAAAATTACTAAAGAAGACACTGTGGCAACCTTCTTTGTGAAGATAGCTAGACTCAGGGATGATCTTTTTGCCATTGATGAGATTGTTCCAGAAAAAGAATTGGTGATAACTGCTATATTACAATTACCACCCTCTTGGGGTGCATTTGCTTCAGGAATCAACAGTTGGAAGGTAGATCCCACCTTTGAAGAATTATGGACTGCATGTAGTCAAGAAGAATTAAGGATCTCAATGGTTTCCAATCCCAAAGGAGTATCAAATGCTTATGTTTCTCATCGTAAAGGAAAGAGATCGAAGGGATCGAGGAAGAAAGTTGACATGTCCAAGATAAAATGCTATCAATGTCATAAGAAGGATCACTACAAAAGTGACTACCCCAAGAATCCAAAGAATAAGAAGAGAGGAAGACATCAAGCCAACCTTGTTGTAGAAGGAGACTTAAAGAACGACAAGCTTGAATAATCTGACATTAGGCAATTACACTATATAGTCATTTGCTTTTCATAACTTGTTTTATATGTTTTAGAATTTATAGACATTTTTGTATTGCTTCAATTTTGTAGGTTTCCCTCAAGCTTTGGAGGGAGCTCCCAACAACTCTCAAAGATAAGTATCTCATGTATTTTTAGTTTTGGGTTCTTGTACTCATTTAGTTTTGATTATATTAAATACTAATCACCTTTCTCCCTCTGTTGCATTGGTTAGGGAAAACATCTGCAAGAAGGAGGATCTCTCAAGACAAGGTTAGTCAAGAAAACAAAGGTACACTTTGAATACATTCATTGAAAGGATTATTCATTTGATGATCTATTACTAACTCTGTTATGACTCCTTGTATTGAATCCTAGTGATTCTTTTTTGGGTGATTCATCTCTTGAAAAATCTACCCACCCCACTCATATACTTGATAGACTATGGAGAACCCTAGATAGGTTTTGGAAAACCATAACCGAAGGGTATGCTAATGTGAATATCTGAAATCCTAAGCTTCTTAGGGTGATTGTGAAATGCTAGTTGAAGTTTTATTGATGATGTCTTGTTTGGGATGTTGGTGTGATCTGGAAATCCTAACTTGTCAGGGTTGAATGATGAGGTCTAAAATCCCAAACCTTTGAAGTTTTGGTAATGTTGGGTTTTCTATGTTTATACATTGGAACCCTAGCTCATTAGGGTTTGGTGGAATATGTGATCCTACATTGAAACCCTAACTCATTAGGGTTTGGTGGAATATGTGAGCAAGACCCTTACATTATCCTAAAAATGTTTTCTTTGGTATGTGTGTGTTTGTCTGATCAAACCCTAGTGTAATCTTAATGATTGTGTGTCTAACTCTTATTGGATATTGTTGTGAAGTTGGGTTTGACTAACACATGATATGAAATATATTTGCATGATGATAAGATCTAGGCATATATATATAGATATGTTCTTTTGGTTGAAATCCTAGGTTGGTCTAGGTCAAGATGTATTAATGTTGTTGGACATATGATATGGTTATGAATGGTTATGAATTCCTATATATGTGTTGACCTAATCATTGATGGTCATGCTTTTTAGGATTTAATGGAAGTCCTTGTCTGAGATTCTAGGATGATGATATCTGAAAATCTAGGGTGTTATAGCTAAACCCTAGTGAAGTTAAAATTGTTTAGTATATGTGATATAACAATATGAAATCTATTAGATGATTGTTAAAATTGAAGAATGTAGGGTTTAGTAGTTAAATCCTAGTAGTGACATTGTCTAGAGTGAAATGTAAATATCTGAGATTTATGTATGTAATAATTGTTTAGATTGTGAAAATAGAATTCTAAGGTTTTGGAATTAACCCTTAGTCAAAGTAAAAATCTCTGGAATATGATGATTTGAGATTTGTATAAAGTTTGGTGAATTTGTAAAATCTAGGGTTTTGGAATTGAACCTTAGTTCAAGTAGAAATGTTCGATGAATGTGAACTATATGATAACTTGAGATGTGTGAGAGATTTGTTGAAATTTGAAATTTTGGTTGAGATTGATGAGTTCTCGGAAATCTAGGGTTTGCAAATGAACCCTAGTGGTAGTTGGTCATGATAGTGATTGATTTATGGTTGATGGAGAATTTAGTGGTTTGGAAATAACCCTAGTGGAATCTGATCAAATTAATGACTAAGTTGTGATTGATTCTTTTGTATGAAATCTAGGATTTGTATGAATCCCTAGTGAGAAGTCTAACATATGTATTTTGAAAGATTGTTAGATGCTTTGTAGATCTATATGTATTTTGAATTGTTTCTAGAATTTTCTATATGTTGTAATAAGGTATGTCATATATTTGGAAGATACATTGAAACCCTAGATGGAATAAATGTTGTTATGAAGTAGTCTAGGGCGTATAAAGTCCCTAGTAAGATGTTGAAGAGTATATGTCTCTTGTTTGTAATTGTGTCTGGGTATATGATACGAAAAAAGTTGAAATTCTTCTGTGATTATGTTATGGCTAACATCATGCTTCTATAGATTTGGTTGTAATTGCTATTGAAGTAGTGTAGGTACACAATATTCAACTTGGTGAATATGCTCGTTGATGTTATAAGCATGATGACGATGATGATAACTTTTATGAAATGGTTGGAAGCCACGAAAGATTCTCCGATGTTAAAAAGGAATAAGTTGATTTCTTGGAGGAAGCATGAATAGAAGAGATCTCCCTAGGATTAAGAGGGAGCTCAGATAAAGAGGTGCTTCTTGGTTGAGAGGGAGGCCTTGCCTGATGTTAATTGAAAAATGAATTTCAGAGGATATGTTGCTGCATGAGAATTAGGAAGGAAAACATATAATTGAGGAATATTCTGTCAAATATTCGATTGATAGTCCTACTTTTAAAAGTTGAGAAGAAACATCAAGTTGTTTGTAAGAGCCCGAAGGTTTGTATTTGATTATGTACATGTGAAAGTATATTATTGATTGGGGTTTTGTTTGTACAAGTGAATCTCTTGAAGTGTTTGATATCATGTTGGTTACCAATCATGTTGATTTGGAGAGATTTGTCATTCTTGATATTCTGGATCAAGGGGTGTTGAGGCTTTGTGAGTGAAGCATTGCTTCAGTGGACATTTGGCCGACACATTGTGTTGATGTCTAGAAGTTGGAAAGGTGGTGTTAATCAAAGAGCTACGTTTTGGATACACACCTGGATTTTTGGGTTGATGGTTAGCAAGTAAGCCTGATGGTACCTAGAGGGGCTGAAAGCCTGAGTCCATCTTAGTCCCACCTGGATAGATTTCCTTGGTCAGGAATCTAGTCCTCAACATTGTAATGCCTAAATTGTTGAGTGACTGTTTGGATAGATTGCCCTGGTTAGGAATCTAGTCCATGGCATTGCGGTGCCTAAAGCTCTTCATTATTCATATAGTTTGAGACCTTCCATTGTATATGTACATTATGAATACCTCTCTAGTTAAGAGGGAGTGTTGGAAAAAGTAACTATGTTCGGTCTTCAATAATGTACCCGAGTCATTATGTAATGTACTTGTTGAAAGAATAATGAAAATATTTATTATTATTATTATTGTGACTTATTAAAGCATGGGTTTCATGCTTGGTCACCATGTTTTAGGTCAAAGTCCCCATTGAGGACTTCTAGGATTTATTCTGAGTCTATAGAATTATTGTACATTTAAAGAGACCCTTCTTGGGCTTTTGAATCATGTACAAATGTTAAGTATTAAGTAAAATATGAATTATGTATCCTCCACACCACGTCAGCCTAAGGGAAGATCAAATCGACCTAAGACCCTATTTGACTCCACAAGTAGCCTATAAAAGGAAGGACATCGAATTCATTTGGAGTATCACTCCTCATCAAGTTCGAATTCTCTCTACTGAGCAGAAGTGCGGAAATATTGTTGCTGGACATAAATGTGAAGTGGGTAGTTGGGAAAGTCTGTTGTCAGGAAGACGAAGTGAATGCGAGTTTGGGTGAGTCTAAGGAGTCAAGGAAAGTCGAAATTTTGGAGGTGTTTTCTCTTTGTTTCATGTTCTGGATTGGGAGATTGAAGTCTTCCAAGTTGGACTGTTGCCGGAAGCTGTTAGCTGCTACAAGTTATTGCATAGTCAAAATGTTTGGGAAGGGGTCAATTTTCTGGAGGATGACTTGTTGTGGAGAGAAGGTCTAGTCTTGGTTTAGGGTGAAGAGTCTCAAAGAATACTATTAATGGAAATAATTACTTTGACTGGGTTTTCCCCTCGAGGGGAGTTTTGCCTTGGCATGTGCCTACATCTTGTGTCTATTATTTTATGTACTGCTACTTTTGGTAATTGCTTGATGAACTAAAGAAAGAGATATAAAGAATCTTAATAATAAGAAACATCACAAATAATTATCAATATCAAGAAAATATTTTCTGCCTTTCTGATTTTCCAACAGGGTCACACCCTTCCATGGTGGGGTTGACTTGATAGTTTGGAGTCTACATGAACCCCAAAAATTAAAATTAAAATTTTTAATTTTTATAATTTTCCTTCGCTGACATGGGAGGCCTCTTAACATGTGGGAATACCTCTCTATGCTACTATAAAATCAACACCCCCTCTTAGCGAGGGAGGTATTCTTTGCAACATATTTCCCCTTACCTGAATTTTATCCTCCATAAGAAAAGTTCATGAGATTGCCATGTTGGTGCATGTCTATAATATAACTCCATCTTGGATTGGGAAGTGTAAATATCCAAGGATTTTTGGCCAAATTACTTTGTGGCTTCTTAGGCAAATGAATCAATCTCCTATGGTCAAAGTCCTTGATGACCTAGACAAGTCTTGGCAGCCAAGTCCATCTGTTTTCTCTGGAGAGAATTTGCCTTTAGACCATTCACCTTTCTAGTCAAAGTCCTTTATGACCTAGCCATGTCCTTTTGGTTGCGAAGTCCTTCTAACTTCAAAGGTGAATTACATCTATCTCCTCTGGTCAAAGTCCTTTATGACTTAGCCAAGTCCTTTTGGCATCCAAGTCCTTTTGGATTCTTAGGAGAAGATCTACCCAATCCTATAATTTACCTTGGTCATTAACCTCTAGTCAAAGTCATTTATGACTCAGCAAAGTCTTTCTGGCTTCTCAGGTGAGTGTATTCTATAATGACTCCTATAATTGCCTTGGTCCATTCACCATTTTGGTCAATAAAGTCCTTTATGACCTAGCCAAGTCCTTTTGGCTTCAAAGGTGAATGTATACATCTCCCCTGGTCAAAGTCCTTTACGACCCAACCAAAGTTTTTTATGGCTTCAGGAGATGGTCTACCAAATCCTGCAAAGATCTCATAATTCCCTTCTAATGATGGAGAGATTCAACATCATACTAAGCTTGTCTTTGAAGTATGTCCACATTCTTCTTATCTGTGGATATGTATTGGACCTCTATTCCTCCTCTTTGCATCATGTCTCACATGAAGTGACCCAACTATGTACTTCTGGCATCTAAAGGCACATTGCTTCATGAATTGCAATACTGGATGCTATGTACTCTTCCTTTGTCTGAATCTGTATATTCCTGCAACCTCAATTCATCTTTCGAGACATATCTCAAACCAAATGCAACTGTATAACATAGGTACCATATGCTTTGCCTCCATCCACTGTACATGCCTCAACTCAACCATACATTGGTTCAGGGTGCTCATTGCAAAGCAAATATCTGGTCTGGTGTTAACCAAGTGCATGAAGGAAACAATCAACTACTTGTACATTGTGGGATCTGTTAGCACTTGAAATTTCACCTAGGCTGAGATAGACAAATCTCAAGGCTACATCAAACCATTTCACCTCGTAGCTAGCCCTACGGGGTATGAGAAGGCTCTCTTCGGTCAATCTCGTTAAATTTTTAATGGGAAGAGATGACCAATCAAGGTAACATAGATATTAGGCTAGTAAACTGATTTGAAAGTTGATTTGGGGGTTTTTTGGTGGCAAGTTGAGGATCTACAATTTAGGGTGCGGGGATTGAGCTCAGGTTTTGCAGGTGGGTCTTTGGGGCAAGGTAGGAGTTTGTGCTGATTCCTTTAGCTGAGATGAATGATCCAGGAAGAAAAAGAGAAGCTAAAGAGGGCAAACAATGACTTTGAATCCTCTCTAAACAGTGGAAAACATAAATATTAAACAAAATTGAAAGCTGAGCATGGCATGCATGAATTCAAACTTTATCACTTCTTTTTTTTAATTAGCAGCAATAGACTAAGAGATGGAACACATAAACACACTTACAATGACAAGTAGGAAACACACCATCAGCACAATAATCCATAAGAATCCACAATGATGTCTGCAAAACCCTGGCCTTCCTTTTCCTCAAATTGCAGAGATACAAGTACAAAATACAATAGAGCTTCTCCCTCAAGAGTCCAACCATGAGAATGAGTAAGAGAAGGCATAATATAGAAGATCCAACTCATTTCCCCACCTCTAGGGGTCGAGCTCAGCTTCCTAGGAGCTGTTGCAACTAATTCTAAATTAATCACTAGATAATAGGCCAGCACA
>APFE030398289.1:0-16682 GCA_000404065.3 Pinus taeda | reverse complement strand
ATACAATCTCTTGGGTTGGCCAAAGACTGTGATAGTAGCATAAGACATGTCTAGTTGGAGAGACCCTTGAAGCTTAGCCCCCCATGATCTTGACAGTAACATCCCATATTTGGGTGGAATGTCAGCAACAACTACATCCATTAGGATGGTTTTGTTTGGATATTGGACTAAAGACACACATAGGTCTTTTATTAGGGCTAGACACTTTACTTGGCTAGAATCAAATGAAAAGAGGTCCTTGTATGGTCTAGTGATATCCAAATTTAACCTTTCCATTACAGATTTGGGAATTAGATTATGAGATGCACCTGAGTCAAACATTGCATTGTGTAGTATTTTGTCATGTACATGCAGGCTGACATAGAAGGGTAGGATTCCTGAGCCTGCTACTTTTCCATCAACTTCCGGGCCAAAAAGCAATTCAGGGGTGTCATCCAATACATTGACATTGTCCACATTATCTTTGTTTTTGCTATGGGTGAGTTGCAGAGATCTTTGAATTTGCTGTTTATAAATCTCATTTTTGGCTAGCTCTGCCAAAGGTATAGTTATTTTCAGTTTTCCAATTTCAGTTTCCAAATCAAAGGGTTTTTCTGTTTGTGTTTTGGTAGTATGGGTGAGCTTACTTTCTTTATCTGCTAAGGTTTGTTCCTGATTTGGAGGTTTATGATTGCTGATCATCTCTTGAGGCCCTTTGCTTGGTTTAGGCTGTTCAACTGATGGAATAGGTGAATTCAATGACTGTTCAGTAATGTCTTCAATGGTTATTTCTTTTGTGGGTGAATCAGTTGTGTTATTTGGCTCCACTACTATGGCACTTTTAGGCTGCGTTTTATCCTTGGTTCTCTCAGGTTGTGTTACATTTACAGTTCTACTTCTCAACTTGTACTGTTTATGAACCTCATAGACAGCAGTGTCATAGCCTTGCTTGAAATCAAATGATTCCCCTGAACTAGTGTGAAACTGTTTACTATCTTCCTCATCCTGGTCCTCTTGACTCAAGAAGACTTGTTGCTTGTTGTCAAGCCCCATTAGGTGGATATGAGTGTCCTCTGCTTGTTCTTGGGATGTGGATGTCTCAGCATAGTTTTCTTGAAATGGTGGTCTTATTTCAGGGTCATTGCTGGCTTTGCCCCCACTAGGATTTAGGTTTCTCCTAAAGTTTGGGCTCCTGTTAGGATTGTTTGGTGGTGTTTCCCATGAGGATTTTCTTTCCACAGATTCTACCCTATCGCCTAACCTCTTCATACCAGAAATTATTGCATCCAATTTTTGGTCCAAGGCGGAGGGCTCTTCTTTGAAAACAACTCTCTTTTCTGTTTTAGCCCTATTCCTCTTGGCAATCAGGTTTGCTTCAACCGTTACAGCAACTCTCTGAGCTTCTTCAAGGGTTTGAGGGGCTCTTTCTTTCAATTGGTAGGCCATATCTGGGTCAAATCCGTCTAGGAATTTGTATAAGGCTAAATCCGGGGGAGGTCTTAGGTTTTGAGGTATGGCATTGTAAACATTGTTGAACCTAGCACAATATTCCAAAACAGTCTCTTGGGGACCTCTTCTGATCATGTCATATTCACCAAGTATGTGCAAAGGGTCCTTCTTTTTCTCCCATCTATTTGTGAAGGATTGGTATAGCTCATCAGGATTATTAATGCTGTTTGCAGGTAAAGATCTAAACCATGTTCTCACATCCCCTGTTAAGCTTTGGACAAATATTCTCATCCTTACAGTTTCATCATCAATCTCATAATTTTCAAAATGATCTTGCATTCTTTTAGCATGTTGAATGGCAGAATAAGGTCCAGTGGAGTCAAAGTATGAGATTTTGGCCTGGTAGTCTTGAGGTAAGGCCACTGGGTTGGCAGGCAGTTGCAGAGGTGCATACCTGGCCATATTTGCTGGATTCTGGAGGTTAACTAGGACAACTGGGATAAGGGGAACAACAGGTATCACAGGGGTAACGGGTATAGAGTGTATAACAGTGTGGGATGGAAGGGCTTGCGTGGGAGAAGAAGGGATTAGTGGGGAACTTTGAGATGTGGAAGGGGAACTGGGGGAATTAGGGGTAGAGCGGAATAGGACCTTGACTGGAGTGGGGATAGAGTTAGGAAGCTCTGGCTGTGGGCTGATGTCAGCAAGTTGATCTTGTGTCTGCTGGTTCCTAACAAATCTGGGGATGGTATTGGGATTTTCGAAGATAGTGGGAGGATTGGGGTTAGGGTGTGCCCTTGTGTACCTGAAATTCTTCTTGGGAGCCAGCTTCTGAGCTAGTCCTGTAAGGTTTTATGAAAGCTTTGTGCAGCAAGGACTGGACAGGAGCTCTAAAGACTCTGTATATCCGTATAGGGTAAAAAGAGGTCTGAGTCAGCTCTACCTTAGGCTAGAGATGTTTGTGTGGAAGCAGCTTAAAGGTGTCTTAACCGATTTTCAGACTGTGAGTGCAATTCCTTAATAGATTTTCAGACCTTTAGATCCTGAAGATCCCCAGTGGAGTCGCCATTTATGTTAACACCCAGGTTGTTCTCTTTGACTCCTAAGAGAATACGGCCGGGGTAACCACTAACCAATCTTTGGGCTACAGCTTCTAGCCCAGCTGTAGTCAGAGAGGGCTCTCTCTATAAGGTTTTGTCACTACTTTCAGTGAGGGTTTTAGGCTAGTTATGAGATGAGTTTTTGGTTGTTTTGTGTGTTTGGTTGGGAGGATGCTTCTGATTTCTTTAAAGTATATCAGCATGTAAGATTAATCCATTGGGCAATGGGGTCTAGGACTGTTTTCTCTTGAAATCTTGATTTTGGTGAGGGGAAAAGCTACAGGGCCTGTGTGCATTTCATAAAACAAACTGTAAATAGTGAGAGTGAGGTGAAGACAACCAGCAAAGAGCAATTAAGAGTTCTTTACTTAAGCTGTATATTGTGAAAGGGGCTTGTTATCTAGGAGCAATTGCTTGAATTCCTAAAACAACAGTACACAGTGATGACATAGTATTAAAGGTAGCAGTTAAGAATTACGCTTTAAATACTTTATCAGAAGAAAACATATAAGATAGTTTAGATTGAGCTCAGGGTAGTCAATGACTAAATCCTGAGGCTATTCTTTTTCCTTACTATCTAGATTTCAAGAGTATAGAAAACATGGAAAACATATGGAATAACAAGAAACACAGGTGAAATAAAGAGCCATGAGGAAAACTTATTGAGCCATGTAATGCACAGGAATCCTGCAACTTTGAGCCACACACCGTCAAGAGATCAAGAGACAAACATCTTTGAAGAAATCCCACTGTCTTTTGTATTAACTGTCTGAGAACTTACAATATCAGAATAACAGAGAAGATATCAGAGATTTCTTACATCCGGAGTCCAACCCCTCTAAACAAACGCGAGGGGGAATATATAGAGTTTACATGCAAAAATATCTCAGGAATGGAGTCATCTGAGAGGAAAATATCTCTTACATTTGTACAGGAGAGTAGATGAGAGTTATTACAAGTATAAATGCTTTTTAAAGCCTTTAACTGTTGTCAGGACGGATTTTGACCTTTGGGCATTGCGGAGTTATTTGTGTGGCTTTATCATAACTGTGAACTGAAGTGTTCTGTCACTTTGATTTTGTATCTCTTGGCCCTGCCACCTGTGCCTGCTGATGTTGTTGTTGATGCTGAGTACCTGTGCTGAGTTGGCTCAGTGTCTTTGTGCTTGCTGTCATGGCTTTGTCCTCCTGTAGATGCAATATGGACTGTGTTGCTGCAAAAGATTTGATTGCTTAGCTTTGGTTCAAAAGTAGTTTTATTAGGTCCTGCCATGTGTTTGGAGGGGGAAGTTGGTGCCTCAAAATTGACCCTATGGTCTCATCAGCTTCTGTGTACTTATAGAAATGGGGGGGTTCATCGAATAGATGTGCTATTTCATTTTTAATAAAAAATAAATTATCTAATTTCTTAAAAAGAGCTTGTCCTGTTAATGGGCCTGCTGAAGATGACCCAGGTGTCTCAGCAATTTGGATTGCTGCAAAAGTGCTTACTCTTTTGATGTATTTCTCATGGGAGAGAAGCTTTCCTGATTCTTCCAAGCTGGGAAGCCCTTTGTCCTGCAGGGCTGTGAACCTATTCTGGAACTTAGTATATCTGCTTGTATATCATGTATCTTTCTGTCCAGTGTTTGAATTAGGTTCTTCATTGTTGTGGTTCTTTTGATTATGGAAATGGTTTCAGTTCTATTAGCAATTCCCATTTTTATCAGCTGAGAACCAGTTCTGTAGTTTAGGACTTCAATCATCTTGGGGGCAAGGTCTGCCATGTTTCCTAGGGCGTTTCTTGCTTTGTATAGTTCTTTCTTTGCCCTGCCAATGAGTCCTATTTGTTCATATATAGCATCAATGTACTCCCATTGGTTAGTAATTGATTGTCCAATGGCAGTCCAAATCACTTGCTTGATTTCTGCTGTTACTTTTTCAAAATTGAGCTGCTTTTCCAGCTCTGCAATTTTCTTTCTTAGGGCTTTTACTTCCCTCTCTCTCTCAGCCACGTTTTGCTTAGATTTATCATATTTTTCTTCTATCTTTGCTAAGCTTTCCTTGGCCTTATTGAGCTCTGTCATTTGAGCTTCTAGCACCTGAAGTTCTTGCCTCAATTTTTGCATATCCAGGCTCTCAGCCTGCTCTGTTGGTGGTGCTGTAGTAGCTGGTTCTGTTGTGGCTGGAGCTATCTCTGATTCCTTTTGCTTTGGAGGGATGTCCTCTTTAGGGGTCTCCTCGAGATCTATCATCTCTGTGGGTGGCTTGGAAGACTACCCTGTTTCTCCCCTCTGTAAAGTTGCTTCTAGGGTCGTCTCCGTATCCTGCAGCTTTTGCTGGGTGTCCACCAGTTCCTTATACAAATTCATAAGCAGTGCAGTGATATCCCTTTCTCTTCTCTGTTGGGCTACTTCATCTGTTTGTGGATGTAGAGTTGGTGGGATCTTCATCTTTTTCTTGATTGCAGCTACATCCGCATCCCTTAGTTTAAGGACCTCCTGTATGGCCTTAACATCATTGGGATCATGACCAAACTCTATGATGATTTCTTCTAGTGCCTTGATTCTGTTGTCCTTGGCTTGAGAGGATGCCCTCTCCAACTCAAGCTGTGCTGCTGTGTTGTTCAAACTGTTTTGTAGCCTATAATTTACCAAGGTCTTGTCTGCCAGGGTGGCATAGACCATCTCACCCGTCTGCTTATGGAGCTCGATCTGGTCCATGGGGTGGATGTCTTTTGCAAGGACTTCTAAGTTTGTCCTTATATAATCAGCAGGTGTTTGAGGATGCGGCACTGTAGGGGCAAAATGGCTCATTATTAGCTTGCTTTCTTGCACATCAAAAGCAGCCATTAGTCTTTGTTGATTTGGAGGGGCCATGTTCAACAAATGATTGTAGAGCTTGATTTTGAGTGGCTCACTCCTCCTCTTGGCATCCCTGAACTGGTCCTTTATACTTGCAGCTGCACTCTTTCCATGTCCTGAGGAGATGACCTCCCCAAGTGCTGTTCTATCTTGCTCTTGCTGTAATGAGCTGGCAGAGGTCTCAAGGCTCTGCATTTCTTCTTCTGAAAATGGATTGAGCCTCTGCCTTTTTTCTGGGCCTTCTGTGAGAGGGGTATCCCTCTCCCTTTTCCTGCTGATGTCTCTCTCAGAGGGGTTTGGAGGACCGAAGAGTCGACCCTAGAATCTTGCCTAGGAGGCGCCATGCTGGTTGTTTTATCTTGGGTGGCTGCCTGGCCTTCTCCTTTTTGTTGTTCCTGATCCTGTTGATCAGTTTCTTGCTGATTTTGCTGCTGTTGCTCCTGCTGGCCCTGTTGGCCCTCTTGCTGTTGCTCCTGCTGGCCCTCTGTTTCTTCCATTACCTTGCCTTTTCCTTTGTCCTGCCCCTGCTTTGAAGTTTGTGCCGCCCCTTCTTGTGTTGCAGATGAGGAAGCTGGTGCTGTTGTATGAGGACTAGGTAGGGTAGGCACCTGAGAAGGACATTCCAAGTCAGCTATTTTCAATAAATGTCTTCTAGCCCTGTCGGAAGGTATCTGTCAGACACGTAAGGCCTTTCGATATTCATATAGGCCGTGGATCTGGAGGTGGGCGATCGAACGGTCGTTGGGCGCCCAACTTGCACGATCGGTAGCTGCTCCTTTGCTTAACCTGCGGGCGTCGGGATTGCCCGAAATGATTGTCCGCCGTAGATCTGGATCCGGCGTCATCTGACGGTCATCGGGTAGGCAATCTGCACGATCTGTACTGCTCCTGGGCGGGCAATAAACAAATGTTTTTTCTCTGCAGACGTGGACGCGGGACCCTCCCCGCGCTATTTGTTTCTTTTGGAGGATTTTCAATGGTTTTCCTTACCAAAATATTTTGGTCCGCTAACTTTAGAAATATAAGCGCTTCAAAGGTTTTTTATAAAGTTTCGGGCGCAAGCTTTTATGAAGGCGGAAACTATAGGAAACGGGGTTTAAACAGGTTTTATGAAATATGAAAGGGCAAATAGCCCCCCGACCTTAGGATAAGGCGGGGAAGGATGATTTTATAATGTTTTTCCGCCCTTTGGTAATTTTTATGGGTTTTTTAAAGGTTTTTCAAGGTTTTTCAAGGCAAAATGGAGCTTTGGGGTAGGGAAACTGGTTTGAGGTGGAGCAAAAGGTGAGTCATGGGTTCTTGATCTTGACCAGGTGTCAAATCAAGTCCCAGGGAGAGAATATTATGGCTATAGTGCCAGGGAGGGGATATATATGCATTGTGGGGTTTATACACCATGGTGTTTATGATACTAGGGATAAAGGGGTATAAGGAGCTAAATAGTAGAGTTATGTGTTAATATGGAAGAGACATGATTGAGGGCTGATTCGACCAAGTTTTCTTTGAAAATAACTTGGAATCAAGAGTAGATGAAAATGAAAAGATTTTTGCACAAGAAATGTGGCTTCTTAAAGCCATAAGAAGGTAAAACATTTGAATTTCTATGCTTTGTGCTACTTGGGGAAAGGGAGTTAGTGATGAGTGATATACAAATGAGAAACAAGGGAGTTAGTCATGCTCCAGAGTGCTGCTCTTGCTGTAGATATTTCAGCAACTTTGATTTTGAAGGAGACACCACTTCTGCAACCCCATCTACCTACCCAACTATTTCCCCTAACATTTTTTGTTCCTTCTTGGAGGGTGCACTTGGACTTGCAAACCCTTTTGAATGCCTTTTCTTTTCATTGGCTTTTTTGCTTACATCTCCTATCTAATACAACCCTTATTCCTTCCAAGGTCCCAGATTAAGCAGTTGGGAACCTTAGCTTCTCTACCTAGCTACTGATCTGCCAAGATTAAACAGTTTGGACAGATTTCATTCTCTATTCTACAACATAAATTGAAAACATGGCATGATCCAGATTAGACTGTTGGACCATCCATCAAAATTGAGTTCTTATGAAAACTGAGACAGACATTGTCATCCTAGGGAAATATGGGATCTTTGCATTATCAAAGCAGAGCATATTTGGACCTTTGATATCCAATCATGAAATATGAAACCTATTGGTATAGGTATCCAACATGTACTCCTTTTTTGTATATAATAGAATGGTTTTACCGAGAAAAAAAAATATCAAGTTCGAATTTTACTTCCTATTTCTAGTTCAGGGACTAACTAAAATAGGAATCCATCCCAAAATGCTATTTATAGCACTTCCATTTTTCATTCCTTGCTGCTATGTCCAGCACTAGTACCCGAACTGTTATTTATAGTAGTGATATTTTTAGCACTTCCATTTTTAGCATTTCTTGTTACCATTTTCAACAGTAAGAGCCTAATTCACAATTTCAATATTATGTGCATCAATCTAAAAGTAATTGGAACACACCCTTTCCTTGGCAACCTTTGCCATCTCAACCCCAAGATCGCAACAACTTTGGCAAGGGACTTATGGGAGCCATCCACAATATCCTCAATATTTTCCTCAATATCCTTCATACCCAACTCTATGATATCCCTACCATTCACCTCCACCACAACCACAACCCCAACCCCAACCACATCCATCCCAAATATCCACTCCCACTCAACTACATGTACCACCATCTCCAAACCCACAAAATGAAGTAACTCAACCCACTTACAATGCTAAGGTACAACACTTCCAAATATCTCATCTTGATCTCAATGGTATTCATCTCAACTCAAGAAGAATATTACAAAAAATAGATTCTCTTAATTCCATTTAAGGACAACATGTAGCAAAAGAATATTCAAAAGAGAAGACCAAAGAATCATGGGTTACACTTGATGAGGAGTGGTCATCACAATTAGAGATTGAGAAATATCCCTCATGGTTACCACAAAATTCTACATGTATTCAAGAGAACAATCAACAAAAAGATGAATATTTTAAGTTCATGGTAGAAGAAAACACTAAGAATGTGTTATGAAACCAACTCAAGAAAAGATAGAAAAGACAGATCAATGCCTTAGAATTCAGCCTCTTCGAGGGGGCAACCTCCTTTACATTACATAAATGAACAATTCTTGGATGATTCAAATGAAAAGACCTCCTCTCTATATATAGGAGTCTAAGGGGTCCTAACATAATCAGAGCCTACATAACAATAATAATGTAAGGGCACAATAATAAAAATAGTGGGCTTCTATGGGGCACAATAGTAACAATATGGGCACTACATGGGTACATCAATATAATAAGTGGTTGTACTAATAACAATAAGGGGTTACACTAGTAGTATAACGGCCTAACATGCCCCTCTCCTTCAAAAAGTGTTGTCCTCAACACTTGAGTAGTTATGGATGCTTCTATATAAAATTCTCATCCTCCCATCTGGAATCTTCAGCGGGTAAGTTCTTCCACTTGATAAGATACTCTGATATTTATCGATTTTGTAGCTGTTGGGTTCTTATTTCCATGACTTCTTCAGGTTCCAATATGAATTTTTACTTCCCCGTCAAGTTCTGACAATATTGTTTGAATTGAGAGCTTGTCACTTATAAACTTCTTTAAGTATAAAACATGGAAATCTGGGGGCACTCAGGAAGATGCAAGAAGCTCCAATTTGTATCCCATAGTACCAATATTTTGTATCGCCTTGTAAATACCATAGTACATTGGTGATAATTTATTATCCTTCTTAGCTTGCTTGAGGGAGATTTGTTTATATGGTTGTATTTGTAAAAATACCCAGTCACCTATATCAAAACTTCTTTTGTTGTGATGTTTATTTTCTTGTTGTTTCATTTGATTTTGTGCCAAAGTGAGGTTATCGTTTAAGAGTCCCTATGGAGACATCAATCCTCTGTTTCTTTGGAATATCATTTTCCCTTATATTCAATTTTTGAACATCCTCAATAGGCTTTTCCATTGAACACTTTTGTTTGAGACTTATCAATTGGCTAAATAAGGTGTTGTTCTTTCTATCCTTATAATGTGTTATCATTTCCTCCGTGAAAATTGACCATGTAACGAGTGGTTTACGAGAACAAAGCCCTTTATATGATAAAAATTGATCTGGTTCTAAATATGAAGACACAATACGTACCTTTTGTAACTGTTACACCTCATGAATATCAAAATATTGTTCCATCTATAGTATCCAATTTACCAGATCCTTGCCATCAAACTTCCTCATATCGCCTTTTCTTTATTTTAGGAGCTCGATCTTGAAATGATTACAACTTTGTAATTTCATATCTCCATGTTCTAACATTCTTTTCTGCAATAGCCCTCTGAGTCCTCTTTTTAACCCCGCAAGTCTGATCAAGATTGGATTCTACAAGGAAGAGTTATGTCAAATCTCCCACAATGACCTGATTATATACTAGTTCAGTAGAGCGAACTTGTATGAAATGTCATGTGTCACTGTTTCAACCTTAGGACCTTAAACCGATACACAAAAAAATACAGTCCGTCTGTTTTCTATAACTTCTTACGAAATTTCAATCGGATACTCAGAGAGAAAGCTATGATGATTTTTCCAATGTCACCTATTTGGGATGTAAATCGGGAGCGGGTAGAAACCCTAAATTTCTTGCACTGTTTCTCCGAAAGTATAGAAAAAAGGATCTAAAATTTAGGCATGAGTTTCACCAAGTTTTCATTTCAAATGGGTTTTAATTTTAGAGTCTGAAACTATTTAGAAAAAAATTATAGCGAAAATGCCACGATGACCTATTTGAGAAGGAATTCTCGAGCTTGCAAAAACCCCAACTTCCTTAGATCATATGTCTGAAACTATAGCAAGACAAGGTATGAAATTCAGACCTGAGGTTCAAACCGATTTCTTCTCAAATGTGCATTTTTTTAACTTTTGAAAATTTGTAGTGAAACAGTTATAGCGAAAATTCCATGATGACCTGTTTGGTGCAACGAAACCCTAGAATCCAAAGCTCTGATATGAAATGTTATGAAACCAGCTCACAAAAAGATAGAAAATATAGACAAACACCTTAAAAATAAGCCTCTTCGAGGGAGCAACCTCTTTATATTACACAAATGAACAATTCTTGGATGATACAAATGACAATACCTCATTTTTATATATAGGAGTCTAAGGGGTCATAATATAATGAGAGCCAACATAACAATAATAATGTAAGGGCACAACAATAACAATAATGGGCTTCTATGTGGCATAATAATAACAATATGTGGACTACATGGGCATAACAATATAATAAAGGGGTTGCACTAATAAAAATAAAGAGTTACACTAGTAGTATAGGAACCTAACATTTTCGTATATATAATTGAAAATGTAATAGACAAACCAAATAAAGAATATAAGATCATCATAATGATTAACAAGTAAAAGTAAATGAAGCATAACATATTTAACGTAAGATCATCTTAATTATTAACAAGGAAAAGGAAATTAATGACAAACGATAAAACATATGGTAGGTATTTTCTTATGAATTAGTACACTACCAAATTAATTCATGTTATATAACAAACTTTGTTTTTTAAGTTGTTTATTTGCATTATTTAGCTATCAAATATGTTTAAAATTATACTCTTATAGAAATTAATGTAATAGTTATTATCATTGGAATAATATGGTTGTAAAATTAACTTTATTTAAATTATGTAATAGTTATTTATTATTCATAAATGGTGAAATACAGAACATTTATATAATAAGTTTATATTAATGAAGCTAAGAGATTAGAAATTGTTTAAATTATTTTTTAAAGATATTAATAACAAGTTAATTTTTTTATTTGTATTAAAAGAGAAGGATTAGTTAGCAAGCATTTATATTCATTAGAGATTATCTAGTACATATCTTTCATCTTTAAGAACCTATACTATCATAAGTACAAGCAAGTGAAGGATAATTTTTTTTAAGGAGAAATTAGAGACTTACCTTTGACTCAAGTTAAAATTGAAGAAGCAAGTCCATGATAAGTCAAGCTATATCTTTTTTCAAAATGAAAAACAACCTAATCTATTATTTTCAATTCTGTTAAACTTAATCCGAAGAAAGGCTAATCAATTAAGTTTCATAGTTTACCAAAGTTACCAATAGCTCATTATAGTGGAGAAAATCATTTGCAGTGAAACATGAAGAAGTTCGAGAATTGTTAGATTCCACTACCATTGTGATTAGACACCTTAAACACTTGCTAAACATTCTTTGATTTCCAATCACACATAACATCAATATACCGATGACAAAAAATGGTAAGCGAAATTGAGCTAAGGAAGAGAGAGCAAAGGCTTGCCTCCTCTTATAGTTTAAATTGGAGAAATGAAACCCTCAAAACACAATATACTCCATCCATTATCATTATTATTATTGAAATCTCACTAAAAAGAGACTTAATCCATTGACCGTTCATAGGCTTCAAGCCTTAAAGACATAAAAAATTGATTTACCACAAAATCAAATTTTTATCTTCCAATAAAAAATGAATTGACCAATGTCCCCCAACTTTCCTTGGACACAGTGGAAATTACAAACCAAAGTAGCATGTCCATCTTTTAGTGCAAGCCACAGCCACAATGATATAAGTGTTTCCCTAACCTCCAAATATCTTCCACCTTAATTCCTTAACATGAAAAAGTATAAAATGAAATGCTAAAATCACTATTGTAGGTGAGGACGTTCTTGAGTGATAGGATGTGTAACATTGGTCAAGAAAATCCTGCAAGCTCTCAGTTCACTAGGATTTAAGCCTACAACTACTTATTAGAGATTCCGTTAATTATACATTGTTGCACATTGGTGTCTAAAGGCCAATTAGAAGTATTAAATTAAGCTTCGTACAAGTCATACCAAGTTGATATAGCCCCTACCCTTATCTTGCCTCCGCCTCCATACATGTAATAGTGATCAATTATGTAATGTAAAAAACAATAAATCAATTAAATTAATGCTTCCAACTACACAATGCAATGAACTTGCCACAAAAACTTGATAACTTAATTCTAATTCATTAATTTTTTTGTTTTTTTTTGTTTTTTAAATTCTATGTCAATAATTAAAATACACACTTATACTAGTAACCATTTAAATAAATATTATATTTAAAAAACCATTATAAAAATTATTATATATTTCTATATGTTTTATTTTTTCCAAATTTGAAAATAATGTTTTATTAAAAATATAATTTTTGTGGTTTAAATTATATTAAAGAATTATATAGATTTCACGCTTCAAACTTAAAAATCCAATCCATCTCCTAATTCTAAACAAAATTAACCCAAAAAAACCAATAATCAAAATTAAAAAATTTAGGCTATCACTTTATTTTTTAAAAGATATATTTTAATTGGTTGCATTATATTATCTCTCTCGCTGCACACAATACGAATTCCGACGTAATAGCAAATAATACTTTGTGGTTGTGCACGATCGTTGAATTTAAAACCATTCACATGTGACAGCATATATAGGACTATGTATGCTATTTGTAAAACCCAACAAGGTGACTTGAGGGTAAAGCTGAAGACCCAAACGCATAAAATGATTATGTGAATTACTTTATTTCCTCTTGTGAGTTTAGGTTGGAGGCAGTAATTATCATTATTGGATGACTCATAAAAGAATAAGTCTCACTTTATTTTATTTTTTTAACAAAATTAAGATTAGTCGAATACTAGAGTCGTAGAAAATATAAGAGTCTTTAGGAACTATAATACTTCATTTATTCGGGCTATTTTTCAATCCTAAGAATCAAACACAACAAACAAAGAGTGTTAGTTTCAAGATCTCAACTAATGTTTGAAATATATTTCTTCTTTTCAAGGCCAGGGAACATAAAAATCCTCAATAAAAAAGGCTAAGGAGCATAAAATCCTAACACAAATTTGTAAATCATAGCGCACTCAAAATATCCACCAACATTAACAATGTTTGGTGTACTAATAGGACGTGTACAAAGAGGCCATAGTGATTGAAATATTTGCAAATCTCAAAGCACCTAGAGAAGGCTGAGAGTAACTAATGGCACTAGGTAAAAGGAAAAATTATCATGTCTTCTTGCACAAAAAATCATCTAAAAATATTCAAAGCATAGCAAGAACACAATACCAGCCTTTTATAATCAATGGTGTTGAATGCTACAATACCAACCTTTTATATCCCCTGATCCTGGAGTATACGAGGTCCTCAGCACACATAAATGGATCACCTATGCTATTGTTATTGAAATGGGTTTACTTGTAGGTTGATTAAGCATGTATGTGTCCATCTAAGTCATGAGCAACGAGATAATGGAATAATCATGAAAGGCATCAACTTGGCACTGTAAATTTGGCTCCATTTTTCTAACCAAGTCGGCTTCCCATAGCCTCTGCCATAAATAGAAGATGGGAAAAAAATTTGGCACGACAACTAGTAGCTCTGCTTGAGTGACTACCAAAAGAGTGAAGAAACCTGCTAGAAAGAGGGATGAAAAGTTCAAAAATATTCCTATGATATTTAAGATGAGAAATTACTAAGGGTTGTGGGTGAATCAATAATTTAATTCCTTTATTTTTTCTCAACTTGATCTTCTTCTTATGCAACTAATGATTTATGTTTCTGCTCAATAGTTATTGAATTCCTTTTGCAGATTTCAAAGAAAGAGGTTTGCAGATTTGTTTACCAAGAATTCAAAGCATTCACACAACATGCAAGGATTAAACACGTGAAGACATTGGATATAAGTGGAACCCCCAAAGTGAGAAAACCACGAAATTTAGGCTGAAAGTGATGTGAAGGAAAGTTGCTACTCCTTTTTTACATCAGATTTTTGTAGGCTCCTACCTCAAAGGAAGCTCCAACTCCCCCAAGTTTTCTATAGGCTAAAATCCACAAGAGGATCCTACCTCGATATGCTACATCATGTTCTTTTTGAAACTGCAACATATTAAAGAACTAAAATTCCTCAAGTTAGAAATGTTGATTACCTCATATCCAATTATGTTGTGAAGATTTATGTTGAACTCCTTCTTCTTTTCACTCTTCTTCTCTTTTGCTACTACTCACTCTTTCTTTGATGCAGACCACTTCCATTGAAAAAGAAGATCACAAGTTTGTTTCCACATTGTATGTTTTATAAGAAAGCCCTCTTGGCTATTTGTATTCTTTGGAGGAATATAAAATTAAGCATAGTGTCTTGGACTTCCAAAACTACTCACAAGATTGTCCTTTCATTTTCAGTTCAGCAAATTATTTGTAATGAAAAAATATAGTTGATTAAAAACGCATTTAGTAATAATTACAAGAGATAAATCAGATTTGGATTATCAACATATTATGTCCAAACAAATACATGTATTCCACCTTTTGTCGCAATGTTTAGCCTTCATATTGATTATCATAGCCTTTTCACTTCACATGACTTTCAACATTTTATATTCAAAATTCAACATTTATGTACATTTTCCATTTTACATAAATTATCATTAGTGAGCTTACTGACATCAATAACATTTATTGACATTAATCAATCAACTCAACTTGATATCAATGCCAATATTGTCAACAATCTCCCTCTTTGGCATTGATGACAACTCATTCGCCCTCCTCCTTTTGTCAAGAAAGATATTTTTGCACTCACCATTCCCAAAAAATATGGGCTTCAATGAAATAGGATTGCGGTATCCTACTATTATGCATACAAGCGTGACCTCCTAAATGATATGAAAGGGCTATGTTAATCAATTTCTCGATCTGCTTACCAGATACCAAGGACAATTAGTGGGAGAAACAAGCATGCCTTTGTTGATTTCTCAATAGTCTTGTTTGGAGAAGGATCAACTAGCAGACTGACGCAAAAGGTAATGTATACCATATCGCGAGTAAAAGAACTGCAAAGTCATTGTTTAAAAGCCCTGAATATTACCACAAGAGGGATACTGCACGAGTTAAAGACGCGATGCACCAAATAATGGTTTGGTTTTCAGTGGATATAGATTAGATCCACTACACAACTGAGTATCTATCAGTAAAACCAATATAATTTCTGAACCATGATGCCAATATGTACCTACTTTATCTCTTGATGGGAAAGAAGAAACATGTGACTCATGGTATCTAAAAAAAATTAAATGAAAGCAACGGTTCTAAAATAAAACTTCATAAATTCTCAATTATTTAACAAGCTCTCTATTGAGAGATATCCCACAGAGCATGCTAACAAACATATTTGTATAACGGAATGTGGAAATTCAATTTTGACACATGTAAATGTTAGTTCATTTAATACGTTTTATTGGTAAGTTAAAATTGGAGGCAAATAATTAAAAACTCTTAATTGTGATACGTTGAGCAGCTGAAAATTCATAGGATATCGCTGGAGAAAATATGTTGGATATCAATCATTCCAACTTGAAGCATTAATCAATAATACATTAGAGGATAAACATTGTTGATATTAAAAATGATGCCGATATTACATGTGAGCTTGTCAACGAACGATAATAGATCGGATGATAAGCATTGTCGATATTAACAATGATGTTGATATTGCATGTGATCTTGTCAATGATAATAATGAGGCTACCGCACAGTGAATGATAATGCTTTTATTAAATAATAAATACTACTCTGAAACAATGACTTTGCTCTATAATTATAACCTTCCCACTACAACGTATAACACATGAGCTTGCCATTGGCACGTATCACGTCGCTCTGCAATGTATCAGTGTATAACGCTACTCTGTAATGTTTCACAGTATAACGCATGGTCTGCACTCTATCATTGTATAGCATTTATCTGTAATGTATCATTGTATAACACATGGTCATGAGCTGGAGGTAATGTCTATGCTCCCTTTTTCATCTTCCACTCTAGCTGCTTAGGATTCTGATCTAGAGGGCTATTCCCTTGCTTTCACAGGATCAATTAGTGAATGGATTTTTTCTTTATCCATGGCGTGAGTTTCTGATTATTTGTCCTTTGTTTTGATCTTTCATGTTTGTTTGTGTGGAGCTTTCCACTTGATAACCCATTGATATTCACATTGTATCACAACATGAGAGCAAGACTTATACCTTTGACTTGCCATGCCCATCGTGAACATATCAATGTCAAGGAGGAGTTTCTATGCTCAATAGGGACTTTTGTAGGTGCAACAGCCCTTGCAAAATGTAAAAAAAAATGTTGCGCACATTGTTCTCTGAGATTGTTCTCAAGAGATTTAGAGCGAGATATATATATATATATATATATATATATA